>JARWLF010000545.1:0-15026 GCA_029853055.1 Scenedesmus sp. KT-U
CCGGAAGCTTGCACAGTCCTTATCAACAAATCAAACCTTGTCAGCAAAGCAAAAAGCAGGACAGCAATGCGTGATCTTGCTCCAGGAGCGAAATGCAATGGCACCCTGCTGCTGCTGCTCAGCACCAATGGTTTGGCAGCTAGGGTTCCCAAGGTCCTTTCAGATCTCAGCAACTTGATCTTCTGTGGAGGAGATATGTGTGTGGATGAGCTGAAGGCCCTGAAGCAGATGGTTCAGATGCTGCACCATCAGGCAGCATGGTTGGGCCCCTTGAGCTCAAAGACGGCCTACAGAAGCAGCTTGGTTGGCATCAACAGAGAGCAACAGTTCATTAACCTTTCGAAGGTTTAGTAAACAGCTGCTACCGGCAGGCATCTTTGCTGGCCTTCATCATGTCCTAGTTTTACAGCTTCCAGCAGCCAAACAGTCTACCAAAGAAGTCTTCGGATCTCATAGTGGCTGCACACCGCAATCACTAGTAGCAGCAACGTTGGACATGCACGTTGCTGCTGCTGAATGCCCGATATTGTGTTGGGGGCACTGCAGTTCAGAGGTCCTGCACCCAACTGGAGATGCGCTGTCAAAGCACAAGCATTCAGATGATCCAGGAACAACATGAGCCCCTTCAAGACCCGACATGTGATGATGAAACACGCACAGCACATCAGGCAAAGGAAGCTGCTGTAGTTCTCAAGAAGCATATGCTTGAAGCCAGCCTGTACCTTTGTGGCAGTCTCAGTCACAGTTCAGCAACTCCTGAAACTTCACAAGCAGCTGCTGCCGTTGTGGAGTCAGCTATTGTTTCCGTACGAATCATTGGCAAACCGGGTTTATCTGTGTCAGCCGCAGCGACCACTTTGGCGGCTGCAGATGGTGAACAGGTCAATGAAGCTCAACAGGCAGTCTTTAGGCATCGGGACCTTGTGCAGCAGCACTGCTGAAGCAAGAAGTTGGTACCTTGTCAGCAACACCACAACAGCTCCAGTACTTACCGGATGCTTGCTGATAAGCCTTGGGGTGAGGAGGAGCTGCAGCAGTTGGTCACAGACTTCCAGTTGCCAGAACTAGCCACCAGAGATATCACGAAGCGCACAAGGCATGGCGCTGTTTGAGAGGCCACAAGGGTGATACCAGTTGATGGTAGAGCGCAAAGAACCTACCCTTTGCTGGCTAGCAAGCTCAAGCAACTGCACCAGCAGGTGCAGCAGGAGCACAAAGTGTCTGCTGCATCTGCAGCAGCAGCAGCAGCAGGGGCAATTGCAACCAGCAGCAAAGCAGCAGCTTCACAGGGTCAGCGAGAGCCATCTGAGGCTGCTGTCACTGACCTGGCAAGCTGCTGCGCATTCTGCATTGCTTGAAGCTGTGGGATTCACGGGAGGCAACAGAACACGATATGCCACAGAAGTTCCAGAGCTTCATCAAATCCACAGGTGTAACCAGCTCAGCTGCAGATGATGATCGTGTTGATTGTGCTGCTGGGCTCATAGATCTGACCATCAGTGATGATGATAGTGATGAAGATGATCAGCAGAATAAAGCACTGCAACAGTTCTTGGCGGGTGAACTGGACTTGGTGGTGGTCAGGCAGGTCAAGAACACTGGCAGCAATGAACAGCAGCGTGATGGTGGTGACAACATGACAGAGGAACCACCTGCAAAGAAGATCTGCATCAAGGAACAGCACTCTGAGGCTGATGAGTAGACACTGGTTTGGTTGTTACAGATAACCCATGTGTGGTTGAGGCTCCAATCACTATGTACGGTGGCTGAGTCTTGGCTGGGCCAGCCTGGACTATCGGATACACTAACTCATGGCACGATGCCCTTCAGCATGTGCCAGAGCACTCCAAAACTGATCATGCGCCTTGCATCTTGCTACTGACACCTCTAAGAGTTGACAATGAAAAGTTGGAGGAAACCCTTTGTGGACGATCCTAGAGCCGGTAGCGGCCGGTCATCATCTGCATCAGGTCGGAAAAGCAATGTGCGCGGCATACATCTGCCTCGTGTAGTGTACGCCTGGAGGGACCATGCCAACGTATCAGCCGCAACTTTTGCGCACAGATCACGGGCACCTGACCGGTACCAGTACTGGTGGTCGACCTTCCCGGAAGGGCCTTGGGAGGGATTAACCATCAGGCCGCATCAATTCTGCGCGATCAGCATAATGTGTCTTCTCATGGGTGAATATGACGGCTGTTACAAAGATACGGATCTGGCTTTCGGATTTTCCGATGCAGAGGCTCAGCCCGGAACCTCCAACATTTCGTTCTTGGCCTCCGACTCACGGGAAGCCGTAACTCACCTTCAGAATGCTTTACAAAGAGCCTCAGTGACGTAGAGTTGACGAGGGCACACGAGCCTCAAAGCTTCCGTGTTGCGACCTGTGCGGCCAGCGTGATTCGCTGCCCAGCCAGCTATACAGAGTGGCATTGGGGCGCACGCCATCCTTGAAGGAGCATATCCTTTCTCTATGATACAGGTAAGCGGTGCAGGGACAATCGCGGAGCCAATAGGCTTGAAAATTCGATGGTGTTTTACATTGTACTCAGTTGCGGCTAGACAACTGTGAAGCAACACAGCGGGTGAAAGCTAAATTCTGCAGTGCCAAGCTTCAGTGAAATCACCCCCCAAGCCTGCTAAACTTGACTCACCTTATCGGCACATCACTGATATCATGTTTGGTGCTTGTGCCCTGCAGGGCGCCTGGCGCCAGACCATTTCAGCAGGCATCCTAAGGTCCACGGCAACCTAGCTCGAAGTTGGTCCCTTCTTAGCAGCCAAGAATACAGGTATACTCGCCTGCTAGTCCTGGGGGTGTATTCGGTGTCCGCCAACTCGAAGGCCAGGCGGTGTCAGCACTAGCGCCGGCGCCAACCACACTGAAGAAGGTGGGTGAGGCAGGGGGCAGTCTGTTCTCTGAGGTCAAGTTGGTTGCATTGCAGCCATACTCTGTCACGATGTCACAACAAGGGATGCACAATGCAACACAGCCACTAGCGCGTAGTAGTGTCTCAACTGAGCACCTGAATCAACAACACACTTCTGCCTGCTGAGCACATGGCTCTGTATACCTGCCAAATTTTGACAGCGAATATACCACACTGTAAAGCCCTTGTGTGGCTGTTTTGGTTGTTGCATGTTTGTTGGTAGGACTGGCCCAAGCCATAATGTTTGCACTGCAGTGCAGCTGTCGTGTTGTTTCTGAGCTCAGAGTGTTTATCTTCACATTACAGACATCGAAGCCATTATGCAACCAACCCATTCAACCTCAGTCTTAGTCAATGAGCTTAACATGGAGCAAAAGGGGGAGAAGTGCCGCAAAAATGACATCAGATACCTCTATAATGCACTGAAACAGCAGTACCTACAGAGGACTGATATACTACCAGCATGCAGCGACCTTGCAGTGAAACTAAACGATGTTATGAAAGTCAGGGGTGACATCAACGCAGTGATCAGCGAGCAGACCATCACACGTCTGGCCAAATGGATGCAGCCTGATAAGCCAGTTGAAGTAGCGGTAGCAGCCATGGAGTTGGCTACAGCACTGGGTGGGTGCATTGGCCGTGCCTGCTGGTGGGATGTAAAGGCAGCGCTTGCAGCCAAACTGGAATCTCAGCTGTGTGGTGACCACACTGCCACAACATCAGCATCAGGACCAGCCACTCAGCCTGACAGTGTTCAGTCAACCTATCGCAGGGACACTCAGTCAATTTGTCAGCAGTTGGTATCAGCAGTCTCACCCAACATTCTCTCTTGGCTCCAGCAAGGTGGCCAGGGTGGTGAGGCTGCACTGGCCTTTGTGGCCATCATGGCCAGGGCATGTAGAGTGGGACAGCCTCCTGAGATTTTACAGGCCATCTCAGAGCTACTGAGCCGCAGCAACAGCCCAGTCAGCACCGTGACTCTCAGGGCATTTGGAGCAGCAGCAGCAATAACAGAAGCATCAGTCTCTATGCATGAGTATGGAGTAGAGCGGCTGGGTCTTCCTGCAGTAGGACCAATGAGTCATAATTTTGCAGCAGAGATAGAATCCAGCGAGAATGCAGAACCCAGGAAGAACCTGATGCAGCTGTTGGTGGCCATCAGACGGTCTCCACCTGGCTCCGTTGCAGACATTCTTGAGCCTATGGAGTTTGGACCAATCTTTATGGCACGTCCGCTGCAGCCGTCCTGGTTGTGTATAACAGACTTGGTGATGACTGATGATATATATAGACTGGCGGCTATGCTTCCCAAGTTCCTTGCAGAGCTTGGACACCTGATCAGCCGTGGGGGTGATGCATGTCAAGATGCACTGGGGGTCCTGTTGCAGATGATTCACAGGCTGCATACCCTACCAGTGAAGAGGTGTTGCAGGCCGGCGCGGTTCTATTGCACTTACAGGAGCAGCTTGCTTGGCGTTACTGGGCAGCAGCAGTTTATCGGATTGTGTACGCAGCTGCGCCCTGCTGGTGTGCTGGACGGCTTGCGTCAGGTCCTGACTGTCACAGTTGCAGGGCAACCACCAGCAACTCATGAACCTATGCCAGAAGCCACTGCAGCGGTAGATCCAGGCAGCTCATCCGCAGTATCACCAGCTGCAGCAGCCTCAGGCGGAGCATTAAGTATGTTGCACAAAACCCTTGTGCATGCAGATCCTGTTACGTCCCAGACATTTTCGGCACAAACCAGCAAGGGTGGGCAGCAGTATCAACTGGCCCGAGTTGCTTTGCTGCTTTTGCAGTCGCTGCTCGAAGCCAGTCTTGGCTTGTGGAAGCACTGCCAGCAGGATAGCGCTTCTGAAGCTCTTGCATCTGGCTTGGCAGCGTCAGGGGTATTGGATGCCATGGTACAACAGCTAGCATGCAACAAAGATGAATCTGAGAAGGTGTATTGCAGCGCAGTTTCGCCAGTATCGTTCATGCTGCGCTTCGTTGAGATATACACCGGAAGCAACCAGATCAGCAGTGCCACAGTGTACAGCGCCTGTACAGCACACTAGCAGCCTGCTAGGTGTAGTACACCTCAAGCAGTACAGAACCTTGTGATGCTAGTCACAAAGTCACACAATGGCTCAACATCTTGGCAGGTGAACAGGGTGGCAGAGCAGGCAATGGTTCTGCTAATGCACTTGTTTGCGTGGGCCACACCAAAGCAGCGAGTAGAGCTGGCAGCAGAAACTGGAGTTGTGAGTGGCCTGGTTGACTGTTTAAAAAAGAAGCCACTGGACAGTGACTGCACGGAAACAGAACGGTTCTTGTATGCAGTATATTCTGTAGCCCAGCCAATGGTCTACAGGCAGCCAGAGACAGCGGCTATGGTGTTGCTGCAATCGGCAGCTGGCAGCCCAGCAGTTGCAAGCGCCATTGGCTCAGTGCCTGATGCAGCTCAGAGTCTGCTGGCTGCCTTAGCCAGAGTACGAGATTATCAGTACATACAGATTGGCCCTTGTTGCGGTGTTGAGGTGTCATCTCCAGCCTACAACGTTTGCAACATCAACATGTTAACGATGAGTGCACACAGATGGTTGGAGAGTCTCATGGCAGTCAGTCTACCAGGCAGTAGACCATGCTTCAAACTTCAGAAAGGCGCAGAATATCTCTCCGAATTCTATCACTTTCACTGGTGTACAACAGCAGAGGATATGCTAAAAGCGCTGGCGCCCTTATGGTCGGCTGCAGCAGACATCTTCAGTGCAGCAGTAGAGCAGTACGGGACCCCCAGTAACTGGCAGAGCGAGCTGGCCGAAATCAAAGAAAAGCTGCAAGCAGCAGTCATGCCACCAGCCCAACCGCAAGCAGCAGACACTGATGCAGAGTTGCAGACCGACAGGGTATGTGACATGAGCGCTGATAGCCCTACAGCCACCGGGTCAGGCAGGGCAGCTGCGCTTGGTGAAGGCAGCTCACAAGGTGACTCACAGCTTGGTTCACTTGACAAGCAACAGCCAGAGGTGCCACAGCAAGCAGTAGTTGAGCGGCAGCAATGTGAGGACAAGCTTGGTAAGCAGCCGGCGGCTGCAGCTGCTGCAGCATGCCATGCAGGGTCAGGGTTGGAAGCTGATACTCCAAGTGCCAGAGGTTTGGTGTCTACCCAGCATGAGCAATTGACAGCACCAGCAGCAGCAGCAGCAGCAGCAGCAGCAGCAGCAGCTGGTGCTGAGTCTCCTCATCACCCCTCTGCTGCTGGCTCGGCTGCCCATCACACAACTGCTGCAATGACAAGCACCACAGCAGCTCCAGACACAAGTGCTGCTGCCGCTGCTCAGTATGCAGCAGCAGTGAAGCAGGCCGTTGCAGCTGCAGCAGAGGAAGGTGCAGTTCCTGCTGCAGCCCATTCCAAGGAAACCCACGCTGCAGCAGAAGCAACCCGCACTGCAGGATCACCAGCACCAGTGGCAGCTGCTGCTGTGGCGGCTACTGTAGGAGCGGCTGCTGTTACCGTCCCATCTGCAGTGCCCAATCAGGCTATTGTAGTTGGCGGACAAGGTTCAGGTGTTTGCGCAGTTGGCACTGACCTGGGACCCCATGCAGCTGCAATGGTCAAGCAGGAGGTTGGTACCTTGGCGATAACTGCACAGATCCGTCGATACTGGATGCTTGCAGACCAACCCTGGGATGAGAGTGAGATGCAGCAGCTGATAGCGGACTTTCTACTGCCTAGGCATACTCAAAGAGAACATCCAAGCAACAATCGGAGTGGCAGAGTACGGATGAGTACGATCACAGCATACATGCCAGATAGGGTTAGCAAGCCCTATCCCCATCTTGCTGGAAAGTTACACCAGCTGCATCAGCAGGTTGTGCAAGAGCAGGAAGCAGCTGCAGAGGCTGCTAGAGCTGCAGAGGCTGCTAGAGCTGCAGAGATTCTAGTAATGTTGGCCAGAAGTGGCGCTGATGCCAATGCTGCCAGACCGTCAGTATCAGCAGCAGCAGAACCCTCTGGCAGCAGGGCGGCACTGGCGCACAGTTGGCAGGAGCCATCAGAGGCTGCTGTTACGCTGCTGCGCATTCTGCGCTGCTTGAAGCGGTGGGAGTCACGCCAAGCAACAGAACACCATATGCCACAGATGTTGCAGAGCTTCATCAGATCCAGAGGTGAAGCCAGCACAGCAGCAGATGATGATGATGGTGTTGATCGTGTTGCTGACCTCATAGATCTTACTATGAGTGATGATGAAGATGCCATCTTCAGTGACGATCAGGAGCAGCTAGCACTACAGCAGTTTCTGGCAGGTGGGCTGGACTTGGTGTTGTTGAGGGAAGTTCCCAACAAGCGCCGCAACCAAGGTGGCAACAACAGAGGGACAGGAGAACCACCTGCAAAGAAGACTCGCATCAAGCAAGAGCAGCTGGAGGCTGATGACTAGACAGTTGCCAGTGAGGTTGTGTAGCAGACTAGACAAAGTACGATGATTAATTGATACTGCCAATTGTTCACTGGGCCTGTAGCCAATGATAAGAATCCATTTTGATGGTGTGCAGCACTGTATAGTATTAGTTGAGAGTAAGCCCAGGCTGGATCATCCTGGAGCTTTGCCATTAGTGTCTTGTATGCGTCAGCCGTCATTCTACGATCAGTAAGAGTAGACAGTAGTCTGCCAGTTGAACGTGACTTGCTGGCTGCGTCACACAGCCAGGCTACCATGTGAATCTGGCTGATCAAATCTCATTCAAATCTCATGAGATGCTCTGAAAGCAAAGTGTAACATACCTATCGGCAGATGCCATCCCCCAAAAATGGTTACAGATAGCAGACTATCGCAGCTCAACAGATGAAGAGCCACTGTCAGCTCTGAATTGGATTCACCACTGCACCATGAAAGGCAAAAGTGCCTGGACAGTACCTAGGAGAGTAAAACTGATCATGGGCCCCTGCTCTTTCAGGTTGAGTTGAAACGAAGCAAGTAAATGAAAACACTCCTGTGAACTTTGAAAACTGCGGCACACCTTTGACGTGGCACACACACAACAACTGCTACCAACATAACTCAAGGGTGAGTGCCACCACGACAGCCTCTCCAGGCCCGACAAACAACCCCGCTTCTGCTGACATGATGCAATGCACATGCAGGAACTCAAAGCAGCTCTTGATTGCTGCTGATCAAAGCATTGACCATGTCGCTGCTGAGAATAGTGTATGTACACCCAGCTGTAATGCTGCAGCTTTTGATCTGTAATGCACTGCGGCTGCAATCTAGCTGCCTACAGGCAAAAGGTCTGTACTGTACTGCGCGCTGATCACGCAGTGTTAGCATCAATCTCACAGTTGATGCTGACCACGGCCCAGAACTTGGTCACTCTGCAATGTAAAACCCCTTGAGATGACTTGCTGCTGTTTTAGCTGTGATATCTGAACAGTGCTGCATCATACTTGGGGTGCAGTGTCCCACACCAGCGATCCCAGTGGGTGAAGTATAGTGAGAAGTGCTTGGTGGGATATCTGCAGGAGGAACAGTAACGCGAGAGGTTGATAGAGAGTGTGGTACCTTTAGTAATCAAGGCATTGACAAAACTGCAGCAGCGCACGATGTGATGTTGTTGTGCTGACAATGTCAAATGGCAAAACCGCCTGCAAGATCCCTGCAGACCATGCATGGTGTCTACTACCATAGCGTACACAAGTCCTCACAGCCTCTCACTGACCTGTGATGCATGTCATGATGCTGCACTGTGTTGAGCCCTGATGATCCCTTCAACCCACATACTAGCAGAGCAGTGATCCCTTCAACTGTGGGAATGAAGGGTGACATCTCATAGCCAACATGACCAGCTGCAGGGGACATACAGACACAAACATGAATCAGTTGGTTGAAAGCTGCATTACATGACAGTGGCATTTTGAGGTGTGCTGCAGTCAACAAGCAGCAGGTATCTGTTTAAGGTTAACTACACATGCAAGTACCCACAAAATGCTTGCATGATGTCTAAAACCAGATTGCTGACAGTGATAGCAAGACACAACTGCTGCGGCTAGCACTCCGTACCAGAGCACTTACCTTCGTGTATGACTGTTGTAGCAATGTGATACACCCTGTGAAGTCCAATGTGCATCGGGAACATGAAGCACACCAGCACCTCATTGGCAAACACTATCAACGCCTCAACAACATGGAAGGAGTAGCCAGTAAAGGCTGACGGAGACGTCGCCCTGCAGCAAGCGAGTCACAGGAGTCAGGGTAAGAAAGCTCTACTGCAGACCAACTGACAGCAGTTGAGCAGTTGCTTGAGTGTTGTGATGAACACGTGGTCTCACAGATGTGCACCATATTGCAGCGGACACCTCTCCTCACCCAGCCTTATGAGATACTTCTCTCTGACAGCTACTAACCTGTGGTGCTCCCAGTGCACCCATCTGTACAAGGGTCTCCAGTGTAGAAGTCTGTGGGTCCAGTAGAACCAGGTGTCATGAAGGTAGTCGAGGACTACACAACACCCGATAAGGTACAACACCTGTAGGGACACAGATAGGTACTTGGACAAGCTGTGTATCACTACTGGGTGCTGAGTGAGATGAATCTGAAGTGCTGGTCCTGCAGCAGCTGTTTGTCTAGTTTGTCCGACAAGACACTGCTGTGCACAGCACATCACGCACATGGCAGTGACTCACAGCCAGTGTATGGATGCACAGGAAGCTGATGCATCTAAACTGCTGCTGATGGTGATGATGTAGGTGTTGAACTGTTGATGCGAACAACTGCAGGAAACCTGTAAGGCGCTTCAAGGGTGTGTGCCTTACCTCCTTGCTGCTGTTGATTGGTCCTGCATATAATTTGCTGATCCCTTGTTTGTGCAACTGCTCTACGACTGTCCAGATGGCTGCCTTGACTACAATGGGGCCTGCATGATTGAGCACAACAGCAGCTTGCAACTTCTGATAGCGCTGCCGATAGAGATGCACGACCACGCCTGCTGTAAGCTGCATATGCACTGTACAGCTGCAACCTCAACGTCAACAGATCGTGCCTGTTTCGGGTAGTTGCTCTGCTGCATGGTGTGATGCTTTCAAAGCTTCAAGTCACCATGTATGGCAGTACGTGGATGTTACATAATTCATTGATGATGGTGGCATGTTGCTGAACAGCTCAACAGAGTCACCGAAGGTGGCAGAATGCCTGTGTATAGGCGTTCTGTTTGTTTTCTGCATTCTCATTCTCTGATTCTCGAATCTGGCTTCAAATCCAGCAAGATGCCATAGATGTTCGACAGGTGGCCATGCGCAAACCACCTTGCTGAGTTCGCGGGAGCTGGCACAGCTGCTTACCTATGCTATTGATTGCATCCCTTTGAACTTCTCCGGGCTTACGAGGCTGTTCTTGTACTCCTTTCACGGGAAATAGTGCAGGAATAATAAAGTGCAACACAGCACCCAAGACGTAGTAGAAGGTTGCTAGCTGCCCTACTGCTACAACAAAGCCCCCGCCATACAGGGGCGGCCACGGCATTACTTTGGAACTATTGCTGTACGTATACGCCTAATCTTGAGGTTGTTGTGCAGTCTCAGTATGTAGTTGAAACCACCCACAGGCTGCTGTACTGATTTACGGTGTGGGGGATTGACCCCCCAGCAGTACGCCTGGACTTGTGTAGAAAGGCCTGAAAGAAGCAGGAGTCGTCTGTGAAGCCAATACACGAGCCGTAACTGCAATAAACGCAGTATCAACGCGTCAATCGAGTTCCACGACGCTGGTTACACACGTGCAGACTACCAAACTAAGTGCTGAGTGATTGCACGACATCAAATGCAGTGTTGGTGTGGCCTGGTGCTAGGGAGAGATGGCGAAGCAACCGATGCAGCCCTCGCCCACCAATCGCACATGGTAACATAACGAGCGTTAACCCTTATCCCCGAAAGCAGTAAGCTGACCGGTTTCTGCCTGCCCTAACCACCTCCATAGCTCGTATCGTGCACGGATTTGCTGACTTCCGAGCTGTACATTCCGTATCGGGCTGTGCTCGTGTTGCGGTTTGCCAATATGGCTCTGTATCAGGCCAGCAAGCTCGCCCAGACAGCATGCACTGCTTTAGCTGCGAGTCAAAGGGTCAATACATGGCTTCAACGTTCCATTGCGCACAGCAGTGTGAGCCAGCAAGCAGCAGCACAGCCCTTGGCAGCCGATGAGGGACCGGAAGAGCCTCGCTGGACTCGAGAGTTGGGTGTTATTAGAACTGATTGGACGTGAGTGAAACATACTGCAAAGCATAGTTGAACTTCTACCGACTGTGGTGGCTTGACTTCGCAAGTGTCTCCTTCACCAGGCGGGATGAAGTCACAGACGTGTACAACACACCTCTGTTGGACTTGGTATACAAAGCAGCAAGCGTACATCGCATGTACAATGACCCGTCAATGGTGAGAGCTTCTCACAACTGTCAATGAGCTTTGGCTGATACCCTTGTGAGCAGAAGAGCAGACATGGCAACAGCAGGTCCAGCAGTTGGCAGCAGACCGCTAGCAGCTGCTTCTACAGCCTTTGTACATGACCTAATGGTTTGCAACACATTTGATAGCAACTGCAATGCACATTGTATGCGGTCATACTGCATACTCTGCCTTGGTGTATGCAGCCAGGGAGTGGACTGCAGATTACCCACTGCCAGTCAAGCCTGTATGATAATAACTCTGACACCACGCTTGTGCAGCAAGTTAGCAATCACTTGTATCATGCTCGCGCACCTGCAGGTTCAGCGTTGCACACTGCTGAGTATCAAGACCGGTGGCTGCCCTGAGAACTGCAGCTACTGCAGTCAAAGCAGCCACTGGAGTGAAGACACGGGCATGAAAGCAGAGAAGCTCATGGACCTTGAACCAGTGTACGAAGTGAGTTCAGTGGTTGCAGTAAGCATTAAAAATACACAACACCCTCCAACCCTTGTGCTTCAAGCAGCTATTTGTCCACTGGCATGTCATCAAGACTGATTGTACTGTGCACTCCCCCAGCAGCACTGTCTGCATGGCAGTTCCCCACTGTCTGATGTCTATCTTCACAGGCTGCTCTCCGCGCCAAGGAGTCTGGCAGCACGAGGTTCTGTATGGGCGCTGCTTGGCGGGGTCCCAGTCAGGTTGGTCCCAGACAGTGGGAGAGAGTGTTAGAGATGGTCAGGAGAATAAGGGGACTCGGAATGGAGGTAAGACACCTTGGCAACCAACTGATACGCTCACAAGCAATGGCCTAGGACTGTGAAGTAGCAGAGTGGGTGCTATTTGTGTGGCTTCTAAATTGCTGAAGCCTTGCTCATCGCTTACATGCTGACTTGGGGTGCCAAGCAAGATATTAACGCAAGTATGTAGTCTCGTGCAGGTGCAGAGAGCTATGAGCAACCTGTCTGTGCGGGAATGTGTTGCTTCTACTGCAGGTATGCACAACTCTGGGTATGTTGACTCCAGAACAAGCCCGGCAGCTGCGTGAAGCTGGCCTTACGGCCTACAACCACAACCTCGACACTTCACCCGAGTACTATGGCAAGATCACCACAACACGCAAGTATGAGGACCGTCTGACAACACTAGCAGCAGTGCGGGATGCTGGTATCAGCGTATGTGCAGGAGGTATCATTGGGCTGGGTGAAGGGGAGCAGGATCGAGTGGGGTTGCTGCTGCAGTTGGCTACACTGCCGGAGCACCCTGAGAGTGTGCCTATCAACAGATTGGTGGCTGTGAAGGGAACACCCCTGCAGGTGAGACTGAGTAAACATGTTACGTATCTGCTGCTTGTTGTTCCTTACAGCTATCCATGCCTCTTGTTGGCCTTGATGAATGTTACATGTTGACCTCATGTGCTTCAACCAGAAATGCCTGAGATTGTGTGCAATAGCGCTGCATGTGGATGCTGACGATACTGCACACCCATGTTTGTGGGAAGTGCACCAATGTCGTGGTCAGCACAGCTGTTGCAGGGCAATGCATCCTGGCTGTCATGGTGACTTGTGCTGTTGCTGGCAATGTGTCTGCAGGGTCAGGAGGCTCCATCAGGTCTGGACCTGGTGCGCTGCATCGCCACAGCACGCATTGTGATGCCCCGTACAGTAGTGCGCCTGTCAGCTGGCCGCCTGGACCTCAGCAGTGCCGAGCAGGCCCTGGCCTTCATGGCTGGAGCTAACAGCATCTTTGATGGTGACAAGCTGCTGACAACTCCGAACAACGACAGAGATGAAGACGCCAAGATGTTTGACTTGCTTGGATTGAGGTCACGACCAGCTTTCCTGAACTATCCCAGCGGCAATGACAGCAGTAGGGACTTTGAGGCAGCTGTAGCGGCGGGAAGCAGCACCAGTAGTAGTAGCCATGCGGCAGCTAGCAGTGGATGCTGTGGAGGTGGTTGCGGGAGCAAGCAGCAGCAGCAAGCCACCGCTTGAGCATTGTAGCCCATAGACTGTTGTGAACAGTAGGTTGGTCTTCAAGTGCCAAAGCAGGATCTTAATGTGATCAGCAGGCCAATGGTCACAACACTCTGGCTGTAAGCAGTGATTGCCATTGCAACAGTCTGCCTGAGGCTGTGAGGGGCTGTTACCATATTTCTGATTGACTTGCAAAGACAATAATGCTTCAAGTCGTGTAGGTTAGACTAGATGACCTCTGAGCCGCAAGGCATGTGTCACAGGTCCAGCTTTTGCGCCGCAAAGCGGCTTCCTATCAACGTCCTGTTGCTGCTTGTAACTGGCGGTTCTGATGCTCAGTTCAAATCCTCTTTCTTTCTCAAGGCGGTTGTAGCTGATCGGTGTTGATGTCGCTGATAACTGTGCAACCCTGGAACGCATCCCATTCATTCAACAGCTTCAATGCCAACCACTTCTGAGCAGGAGAGTCGTGTTGACTATCGCAACAAGAGGATTGCTGCCCTGCCAGGTGGAAGCCTGTTGTGCAGCTGGTTGCATGAGAAGTGAGTTGTCTCACATACAACATAATGTTGTTATTTGACTATTAAGAGCCAGCATAAAGATCACGCACAATTCGGGGAGTTGTCGAACGTTGGGTGGGGACAAAGCAGAGTAGCGATGCCCGGGCGTCGCAGGTTGGCATATGGCAGATAACACCTTCACTGAACACATCGCTGACAATTTCTGGCACAACCTCCACACAACCACACTGTGCATTCCAACTCAGCTGGGCAGGTTTTTGGGGTCCAGGATCTCGCTCCATCACTCCCCTACCCTTGCCCATAAGGCACCACTTCGTCGGAAGCGCACACCCGCACTTCAAACCGTACATTACCTGCTGTTGGACTTGTAGCCTTCACGCAACATCACAAAATGGCCGCTATCGCACAGAAGTCCAGCCTGGCTTGTGCCATGCCCTTGAGGTGCGACACATAACTATTAAAGGCCTTCAATATCAAAGTTAGCAGTGAACGCTTCCAGTACTAGTGTCTGGCGTCAGCGCGTCTCTTCTTTCATCAAAATGCTCGCCTCTACTCGATTCAACGCCATTGTGTGCAGCAACGGGATCAAACTGCACATGGATGATTGGGTGATATGCATTCAGCCCTAGCAGATGTTGATAGTCCACACAGACGCGCATGGACCCAATCGCTTATCAGCGACGTGTCTTTGCGTTGCAGGGTGTCAAGGAAGTCCGCTGTGAGGCCAGTCGCCTCTGGTAAGTAATATTTTACCAACCTCACATCAGCAAAAAGCAGCATGCGGGCGATCAGCTGCGTTGTCTAATATCCAGCATAGACCTGCCTGTACAACTGAAGTTGTGTGGGTCGGATAGTTGCTCTAGCTCCAATAATGCCATCCTGATTACTGTTCAGAGAGTCACTTGCATCCTAGCCTTTGCTGTCTGATAGCAAGCCACTGCTCCAGCAACATCGTCATAACTGTTGAAGGGACTCTGGCTAGAGGTTTGATAAGAGTGTACTGTTTCCCCATTGTGTTGTGCAGGTGGTGGCAAGGTTGACCTGACCAAGGTTGGTCTGAACAGCATCCAGGACGAGACTGTCAAGAACAACCTGATGGGCAAGTCTCGCTACATGGACAAGAAGGGCTGGGTCGATGCACAGGGCCGCAAGGGCAAGGTGATCATCAAGATGATATGGTGTT
>JARWLF010000546.1:0-15025 GCA_029853055.1 Scenedesmus sp. KT-U
TAATTTGACTACGAGCCAATGCCCATGTCTGCTTCTTGTGATGGACTTTGTCGCTGCTGTGTGGTTTCTGTGTTTTTGCCTGTCTACTGTCAGCTGTATGGTAATCCCCTGGAGTATCTTCCAGATCTTGCTCCAGCCACCAGCCTGCGCAGCATCAGCTTAGCCAATGTACGGGTGTTGGCAGATGCTTCATACTGCAGGTGTGTGAGTATACTACAGCAGATGTTGCTGGTCATGGCCGGTGTAGGTAGTTTTTAACCTTCTTGCACAGGCACTGCCCTGCTCCCATCATCCAGAGAGCCACATGACAGGTGCTATTCAAGCTGTGCTGACTGTTAGTGTGTTGTCGAGGCTGTTGGCTAGTCATTGACTGCCTGATGCACTGTTATGAATGTGCTCCAGGTGGGATGTTGAGGTGTCAGCTGTGAGCACCAGCTATGGCAGCTACACCAGTATGGTGATAGGCAGCAGGAGTCACAAGCTGCAGCCGCTGTTCAGTCTCATGTTCAGGAGGAGCAGCATCCAGCACCCCCTGCTTGCAGGAGCACTTGGTAGGTGTCTGGTACAGCAAGGGATGACACCCAGCTTGGCTACTATGTAGTTTCTGTCTTGACACAAGCTCTTCATGCATCCCTGAGCTATGCCTGGAAGTGACTGTCATGCGCACGTTGGCCAACGGCTGCCCAGCGTGCACTGCTGTATGTTGCTTCAGGTCGCCTGATTGAGGAACCTTCCAACTTGGAGCTTCTTATTCGTGAGGATGTTGCCTTGCAACAGTTGGTGCTCGCTTCCATGGCCTCAAATCCCCTGGTGGTGGAGCAGGCAGTCAAGGTCATTGCAGCTGTGGGAAGCTATGCAGGAGCAGCTAAGCGGCTGGTCAAGCATAATGTGGTGCAGGCCATGACTGACTTGATCTGCTCTCAGGATGAGGTAGGAGCAGCAGGGATCTGGTGACCCAACAATGGGTGCCTATACTGCAAGCCACACCTGTTGATCTGCAGCCATGCCCTTTTGCATCGGGCAACATTGGTGATCATATCCGAATAAGGTGCTATTGCTGGCTGGGGTATGTTACTGTCCCACACTCCATCTCTGACAGTTGCCCTCAAGCTGACTTGTTGTCTACTGTTCCTGCAGTCTCTGCAGCTGTCTGGGTTGCGTGTTCTGTCGTCCTTGTGTGCTGGTGCGTGTGAGAGTGAGGTGGCGGGGGAGATGTTGGTGCCTACTCAGCTGTTGGACAGACTGCTGCATATCATAAGACACGGCAGCAGTCCACAACAGGTGAGGCACTGAACAGATCATTGGGGGCTGCCGACATGTTACCAAAGAGACATGGTTGACACACTTGCGCAGGGAGAGAGCAACATCGCAGTTGTGCCGTATAGCGGCGTCTGAGGCACTCATCTTGTGAGGATGCATCAAGTGTGATCTGCTTATCCTGTGATCCTTGTTGTGTACAGGTGCGCTGTGCAGCGCTCCATGCACTCGGCAACTCAGCCTTTGATGCAACCAACAGGCGTAGATATCTACAGAGTCCAGGTTTGATGAAGCTGCTGGTCTCACTGGCCGCTGCACCTGACAGCAGTAGTAGCAAACCAGCAGTTGTGGATGACAGCCATACATTGCAACAGGAGACATGCAGCGTCTTCGAGATGAGCAGGGATGAGCCACGTCAGCAGGCAGGCAGCACACCATCAGGGAATGCAGATCTCCAGCCTGCAGATGCTGACGCCTGCAAGGAAGAAGGGCCAGCGCCTGCAACAGTTGATAAGGCAGAACAGCAACCAGCGCCGCCAACAACAGCAGCAGCAGATGCCCAGGCGGCACTCAAGCCAGCAGGAGTACAAACAGAGACATCCTCAATGTTCAGTGCACAAGACACTTCTACATCACCACGAGGTGTGCCTGTTGGTCCACCTACACTCATCATGGACAGGAACAACAGCATCAGGGAACCTGCAGCACAGATGGACAATAGCGGCACAGATCATGTACCATCATCAGCACAGCAGAGGGGGTCAAGTACAGCAGCTTTCAGGTCCAGGGGAGCTAGTGCTGCTGTGTCTGATGCAACTTGCGGTACTGGGGAGTCTACTGGAGCCATGGCTTCAGCTGTGGGTGGAGCATCAGCCGCAGCAGCAACAGGCTTTACAGCTGTTGCTGAGGCAGTCACTGCTGCAACCAAGTCTATAGCATTAGCAGCAGTCTCAACAGCAGCTGGTCCAGTATCTGCCTGGAAAGGCAGTGGCAGTGCAGTTGACGGCTCACCGCCTTCTGCTGTTGCAACAACAAGAGCAGTGCCTGCAGCTCAGGTCATGGCGGCTGCAGCAGGTGCTGCGGCGGTAGTGGCGGCTGTTCCTCACACACCGACAAGGGCAGCAGGGTCTAGTGATGATCTTGCATCTCCTGCTGCTGTGGCTGTTGGTGCTGAGGTTGGGAAAAAGTTGGTGCCAAAGAGGCGCAAGTTAGTGCTGGTGAATGATGCAGTCAAATTACAAGCTATCAGACTACTGGCAGTGTTGGGTGAGTGTGATCTGAGGATGACCAGGTTGGAGTATGATTGCATGGCACTGATGCTTTGTATCTGAGGCAAGTCACCATTTGAAGTTGGCAGTGCCGCTCAGCAGCTGGTCAAGCTAGAGGACGAGAGAGTCTGCCAGTCATTTGCAGACCCTCGGGGCGTCTTTGTATGTAGCCAGCAGCCCCTTCCGTTGGCCAACATAATGCAGAGACTGACATTCAACTTCATGTGGTGCACCCTGCAGGTCAGAATGAGCAAGTGCGTATATCTCTTGGTCAACCAGCCATTCGTGGTCGTGGTCTGCGTGTCCTAGCCATGGATGGTGGGGGTATGAAGGGTATGGCCATGGTGGAAATGCTGCGGCAGTTGGAGAGGAGAGCTGGGGCACCCATCTGGACCCTGTTTGATGTCATAGGGGGCACCAGCACTGGTGGACTGCTGGCGGTTGCACTGGGTATACTGCGCCTCAACCTGGATGAGTGTCAGGACATATACACTAAGCTTGGGAACAAGGTGGGACTTTCATAACTGCCGTTGTCAATATACTCTGCTATGAGTCCTCTTCAGCATTGCAATGGTGCGGTGTGAAAGTCTGCAGTATGGCTGGTTGACAGCCTGAGCTGTGCTGGATGAGGTCTTACTTCACATCAAGCACCGAGTTTGAGTAAGCCAGCTTTACAAGCCAGCTTGTTCTGCTGGTCATTCCTGCTACCAGGTGTTTCACCAGAGTTCAGTGACCAGTCAAGAGGAGGCCAGTTGGCGAGAAAGTCTGTACCGCATGTATGCTACCAGTAGTGCTAACATGAGGGTGGCGGTGTATGGGGCAAAACATGATGCAGCACCATATGAGGAGCTGCTGAGGAAGTTCTGTGCAGTACAGGAGTTGGTGAGCCAATCTCCACATTCAATGGACAATGCTCGGCCCACTGGACAATGCTCTAGAGAGCCGCAACCTACATCCGTAACTTTTCAGCTTGTGTCTATCAGAGCATATTGTAGCACCCATGGCCCAACAGCATCACCAGCACCACTTTGTAGTTGTTTATATATATTGTAGCGGGGCCGATGGCAGTATTTCTATGGCTGATGGGTGGTTTATATATATTGTAGTTGTTTTACTGCCACATAGGATCAACATTTTCCTGGCCTGTCCCCTGCAGGGTTGTGCTTCTGATCGTTTAATAGACACTGCAGTTCTAGGCGGCCCCAAGGTGTTTGTTGTTGCCACTCTGGCCTCAACAAAACCTGCAGCACCCTTCGCCTTCAGGAATTATGAGGTGCCGGATGATGATGCAGGTTCAGCAGCTGCAGCACTGGCAGCATGCGCTGGAAGCTGTAAACATCATGTGTGGGAGGTGAGGGAGGTCTGCAGGGTGGCCACAGCGCAGCCCGTGTGTCATGCTTCTACTGCAGGACAACGAAAGGCAATGTCCTGACTGCATCGCTGCCTTACACCACACATGCCAGCACCCTATGTATGCCTCATTTGGCAACGTCAAGGCCTGTATGACGAACATAGTAGGCTCACTGTGTCCCTTGTTTTTTCAGGCTGTTCGTGCGTCCTCAGCTGCCCCCTACTACCTTGATGACTTTGTAACACCAGATGGCAAGAGGTTCCAGGATGGTGCCACAACAGCAAACAACCCTGCAGCTCTGGCACTGCAGCAGGCTCGTCTGCTTCATCCTCAGCTGCCTGTCGACTGCTTGGTGTCACTGGGCTGTGGGTCAGCACCACCAGCAGACAGGAGCAAGGGACTCAGCTCGGTAAGGAGTGCTGGGCATACTGTCTATGCTAGTCTAGACTATGCCGACTTTGTGCGGATTGCTTACTGCTGGTTCAGATGGACATGAGTACCACAGTGTGGTGGTCCTTACCTGTGCATGCTGACAGCACATCAAACCAGATGTCAAGCACTGCACCGTTGTGTTAACGAATAGTGAACATCATTCAAATTGTGCTGACTTTGTTCTGGTGCTGTAGGTGATTGACACTGGTGCAGTACTGCTTGAGAGTGCCTGCAATGTTGACAGAGTACATGAGACTCTGTCAGCCACACTGCCACTGGTGCCAGGGTGCAAGTACTTCAGGTGGGCAGTGTAGTGTCAAGTCTGCAAGGGCTGAGCATGCGTACAGTCATCGTTTGAGTGGAATAGTATAGAGCTGAATAGAGCCACCGTTGTGTCATCATCGTTTGCATCTCTGCGCACAGGTTCAACACCGTCGATACCCGCTGTGCCATGGAGCTTGATGACATCAAACCTGAGTCATGGAGGAGACTCATATCAGCTACCAGCGAGTATTGCAGTCAAACACGTGTAGCAGCACAGTTTGACCAATTGGCTCAGATGTTGACTGAAGGTCAAGCATCAGGTGGTGCCAGGCACATGTCAGTAACCAAACACAGACAGCAGCAGGGGAAAGCAGCGATGAAGCATCGTCGCCGCTCAGATGGGTCTAACCAGCGTCATGTGACGTTCTCAATTGATGATGATGTGGATAGTGTAGAACAGCAGCCAGATAGCGAGCATAGAAGTAGAAGTTTGCCTTCTACGCGGGCAGCAGCTGCAAATCTGCAGGACAGCGATGCAGACAGGCATTCGGGGTCCTACAGCAGCTGTCAAGGACAACTGCAGAGCTTTGTGGACCTGGGACGCTGCCAGTCTGCTGACAAGATGCACTTAGAACAGTGCCCAGCTGAGAATGTTGGTATAAAGCAACAATTGGCATCCGCCCCCAGGCTCTTGTACAGGAAAGGGGTATTGTTGATAGAAGCTCCCAAGCGTACATCAGCTACTGCAGCTGCAGTGGCTGCAGCAGCTGTCAGCCCTGATGTTGCAGAGACGTTGCGTCAGCAACAGCAGCAAGAGGTGGTGGGTGAACTGCTGGCAAGATCTCTTGCGTCACACCTGCTGCAGAGGTGTGATCTGTCTGCTGCTGCTGCAGCTGCTGAACAGCGGCATCATCAGGTGCAGCCGGTTAGCACAGGAGCTGGTACCAGCTACTTGCATCTGCCAGCTATGTCCCACAGACAACAACAACAACAACAGCAACAACCAAGGAGCGGTGGTTCTACTCCAACAGCAGCAAGCACTCCCAGGAGGCAGCTGCAGCAGCAACAGCAAGACAAGCCAGTTACGGCAACAGCAGATAACAGCAACCAGTTGCAAGGGCTTGTACATTGCAGTGATGTTACGCCGCCTCCTGCTGCTGTCAATCAACCAGCTTCCATCAGTCCCAGAGGGTCATCTTGGTTTGACTGGCTGACCTGGCAATCATCACCCAGCACAACAGAAGGGGCAGCAGCAGCAGCAGGGTCAAAGGAACTGGCCACAGCCAGTCCTGGGTTACCTTCCGATGCAGCTGTTAATGGTGGTGTGGTAGTTCAGACAACATCAAGTTCTGCTGAAGTCAGTAGGAGACTTGCAACAAAGAAATCTAGAGCACTGTCTGAGCCAGATCTGTACAGTAGATCCTCTGTTGAAGGTATCCAGCAGCATGAGCAGTACTCCAACAGCTTCAGTTCACCTTCTCCTGTTCAGTCTATAAGTACAGTAGTAAGGAGTAGAAGCAGCATCAGCAACCGGCAGTCCTCTGCCGCTACCTTCACCCATGGAGCTGATGAATTCTTGAACCCTCAGTCCTTGAGATCACCAACATCACCAATAGCAGTAGCAACAGCAGCTGCAGCTGGGGTACCAGCACAAGTCAGCATAGATCGGCCTGGTAGCAGCAATACAGCAGCTTCCAGCCCTATGAACAGACCCCATCAACAGCAACAGCGAGGTGATGGTGTTGGTAGTGCAGTAGCTGCTGCCCTGCGTGATGCGCTGATAACTGGTAGTGGTGGTGCAGGTGGTGTTGGTGTTGTTCATCTTGCTCTGCGGTGTTGTTCATCAGGTCTTGTTGGTGGCTGGAGGGAGGAGGTCACTGCTGTGGTGGAACCCGGTGAGTAGATGACAAGGTAGCAACGTGCAATCAAGGTGCTGACATCCTGGCAGTCCGGGTGCAAGTGGCTTTGTGGACGCATGCACTGCTTTGAGGTGTGGATGAAACAAGCTGCAGTCATGAACACATGGCTATGGCACACAAGCATTACTGGTTAGTCAGCTAACGTGAAAGTAGGTACTGCCACCATTGCAGCAGAGCAGTCGTTCTTGTCAGCTAGTCCGTTGTAAGTTACTCAAGTCTGCCGACTGGAGCTGCCTGCAGGTGCTGCTGCATCAGAAGTCGTGTCCCGCTTGGGGCAAGACCCTCACAGTGTCACTTTGGGCCAGCTTGTCTCTGCCAGTGGGCCCTTGCTACCACTACCAGACTGTGGACTCTTGGCAGTTCTGGCTCAGCAGCAGGTGCTGGCACCTATCAGCAAAATGGTACAGCACCATGTTGGCAGTGATCAGTTGCCCCAGCCTGTGAGTGCTTTCATCACTTCCTGGTTGCTGCAGTTCACAGTTCCTGACGAGCAGTTGATGTTAGGAGAGCAGGAGATGTATTCTTTGTTGTCACAGCTGCAGCAGTTGGTTGTTGTAAGCAGCTCCTGGTTGCCACCTGGTTTGGTTGAACTTCTGCTGCACGGAGGTGTAGCAGCTGTAGTAGCCGCTGTAGACCTGGCAGCTGTACAACAGTTGGATGCAGAGCGTGTTGCAGAGTTCTTTGCTGTCTTCTATGAGGGTTTGTTGCGTGATGGTTTTGACGTATGTGAAGCGTTGCAGGCTGCTGCTGTGGCTGTTCCTGAGGTGGGGTGTGGTGTGTTTGAGTGCTTTCAGCTGCTGTGAGGTAACAGGCACAGTGTGAACAAAGTCTGTTGGGTCTCAGTGCTGTAGGGATACTACAGCTTCCAGCTATAAGTGCTGACTAGGCTTGAAAGGAGGGGCGCAAAGAGACGGCTTGTGCAGCCACATATAGGCATGAGTCCACATGGACAGCCGCTGATTGTCCACAGCAACATGCCGTGTCTTGCTGGTTATGTCTCGTGTGTGCTTTGAATGTTTCTTGAACAGCATCTCAAAAGACAATTATCGACTCAGAAGGTCATCAAGCAAGCCCAAATCCATCAGTTTATGCAACGCCGCACTGAGTTGCAAGTAGATATGCAGCCTGCTATGGATCAGAGTGCACAACTGTGGCTGATATGCTACTCGTTGTGTTTGGTGCTGCACTAGTGTCTATCAGACCAAGAACCCTCTGATCAATCATAATTCGAAAGTAAACCCGCTCTGGCCTTCCGAAGACACCTATGGTCAACCCATAAACACTGTACAAACTGTATAAGGCTGAACAACAAGTTGACACAGCAGTGTCACTGCCACAAACAACAACAGAACAGCTGATCTTGGCTCATCAGCCTTCATGGGCATACACGATATGGTGTGTAAGCCTCATGTTGCCAACAGGCTGCCTGCTGCTCAGTACAGGAGAGCAGTACTTAATTCGTATACTATTCGAATGATCCGCTGAATGCAGCAAGCAATACATTACTGTACTGTACACACTGGGCCAATAATTCGCTTTGGGAATTCAATTCTATCCCAGCAATTGATGAAACCTGTGCTTGAATGGTCGGGCAGGAACCATCGTATAGTTTTGTAACACCATCCAACAGGCTTTGATAATAGTCCTCAGGTATATGCCAAACATACTGCTCTACCGAAGAAAGGTTGCTAACAACACATAGCATACTATACACGTCACAAAACAAATAAGCTTGACTGGGGTACATACCCAGTATGTACATAACCTACCAACAAACATGGCACGAATTGACACTTTACAAGCTCAATGCGCAAGCCTTACCATGTATGGCCAGGATGGCATATGCTACAGCGCATTTGCACAGTACTTGTACAGATATACTGAGTTTGCTGACATGTACCGCAATCCACTCAGCATTATACAATACAATACAATACAATACTGTACTAATACATGTTCATTTCTTGCATCGACAAGACATCATCTAGATGTGCAATCACCACCAGGTTCTGCCTTCGATACATCAATCCGATTGGCAGGCTGCCAAAATTCAGTGGTCAATTACAGGCATGACTGGTGGCTCTTGCCAACCTCGGTCACACAGAACTGGCACCTTCTGTACCGACGGCTCCTGTACTGACATGTGAATGGCTGCCTGTACAACTGCTTGGCAGGGCCTGCGATCATGTGCTGAGGTGCCTCAGCAAGCCTGCCAACTGTTGAGCCTGAAAGTCTGTATGCTGCTGCTGTTGCCCAGGGTCACTCTGTTGTGATGACCTGCTCAGGTGACACTGCTGTAGTCCTACCAGCTGCTGTGCCTCATGTAAGAGTTCGTTGTACTGTTGTAAGAGCAGTTGAGATTGTGCACTACTGCTGGTCAGCTTCCTGCATGCAGAAGCTGCCGCCTCACCACATGCTGACAAGGCTAAACGGGTCACCAAGGTATCTAGGAACTGGAGTTGGTCCTTGGATGGGCTTGGACCCCCGAACGGACAAGGCACTGTCAGCATTGCTCGCATGCTTGCTGCCGCTGACGGGTTCCACTTGTGTACCAGGGCCAAGCTAGCTGCTGCGGAAGCCACGGCACTGGCGGACCAACCGCTGCGTGCTAGACCTTCAAAGTCTGCTGCTGCTACCATGGACTCCATCAAACGGTCTGTGTCCTGCATATTGAGCGATAACCCTAAGCGGGCGAAGCTCCTATGTACTGCCCCGGTCGCTGTTACAGCTGTGTCGACATTACAGTGTTCGTGGTCGAGAGTTAGCCCCTGCTACAATTATTGATTGAAACTGCACAGGCTGGTTAGCTATCTCGTAGGGGCCAGGTGCAAGCGTACAGCGGTACAGAACTGGCGCCAGCAGGGATACATGCAGTTCGTGCATGGGTGCGTTCAACGTTCTTTGTGTCAATACAAAAAACATTTGCCTTCTTTTAGAGCATAGGTGTGTGTGCTGCCAGCCCTTGTCTGTGCCGCAACGATGAGTAATGTAACATGCCATGCATCAAACATCCTTGACGCATGCAGTTATTTGGACAATCTTAGTCTATGTGTGTCCAAGCTGATCACCTCTCCTGGCTGAGCAAGGGCCGTGCGCTTTGAGTGAACTGGCGCCAACAAGGTCCCTCATTGCAGATTGCTCCAGCGTTCACAGTTGCTATTTACATCATTGGATTCCTGTTTGGATGGCTTCTAGCGCACCTGGAGAGGGGCAGGAGACGATGGACAAGTTCGTTGTTCAAGGTGTTATGCATTGGCAGGCAGCAGCAACTGCCGCTGTGACAGCAGTCCTGTGCACATCGTCCGTCAAGGTCACAACCAGAACAGAGCGATATGACAAGGACAAACGTTCCAGTGTTGACTGTGGTGTTATACCGGGTGTCTCACTCAGTGTGCATGTACAGCAGATACCTGTCAGCCGGGACCGATCCCTAGATCCGTTGCTTTGTTTCCTCCTGCCTGAATGCGCATCTCTGCATTCAGCCGCACTTATAGCATCAGGAAAGCACCTCACCAAAACCGTTTCTTGTGTTCTGTAGACGTTACGAAGGATGCAGCGATGAAGAAGTCAGCTGGTGATCAAGATCAGGATCAACAAGATCAGGAGACAGACCAAGCAGTGAAGGCTGACAAGAAGCCTGAAACTAAAGCAGATGAGCCCAAAGATGTCAGCAGCGAGGACCACAAGAGGAAGAGCGACAAGCTGAGGTCAGACAAGGGTGATGAAGGACAGGAAGCAGGCAGTGATGCTGAACAGAAACACACTGACAAGAAGCCAAAGGTGGAGCCCAAGGAGGAAGCAGCAGGTCGGTCAGTTCTCTGGTATCACGGACTCAGTAAGTTGCCTACTTGTTGCGATGCATTGCTGCTTATCTGGATGCATAGACCCGACGAGTGCAGAGTAGACAATGCTTCGCAGCAGTTCTGCAATGTATGCTGTAGCATAGCCACACAGTGACGGCATGACTTTTGACCCCCGACTGCATTTTCTCCTGCTTGTCCTGCAGATAGACAACAAGACAACCTGCCTGAGAACACCTTGGAGCAGGGCCGGGTGTTCTTCATGTACAAGTAGGTTGTAGGATATGAGGGGGCAGAGTATGGTACCTTGAGCTGCCTCACCGGACACAAATAGAATAGCATATGTGCTGCGGCACACTGTGTTGTGAGACTGGATGTCCAACCTGGCCATGTGACAAGTTCTGTAGGTGACATGTGTCTTGTTGCTACTGCAGGCCCAAAGTTGTATCTGCTGGTGCTGAGCCCCACCTCTCTGGTCTTAATGACATTCAGCGGACCTACTTACTGCTTCAGCCCCAGCAGCCCTCCGGGCACAAGAGCAGGCTGCTGGTGCTGCCCAAGAAGAAACTGCCTGACCCCGGTAGACATGATCGGTTCTTTGCTTTTGTTGGTGGGTGACCCTGACAGGGGAGCAGCTGACGTGCAGTTTCATTCAGGAATCTGCCTGTGACAGCACGCCCGTGGATGAAGCATGATGGGTGCTTGCAGCGTGCTCTGGAAAGAAGCCTGGCTCAAGAGGTCATCAAGGCGTTTGTTGCTGCATGCAGCTGTCAGAAAGACTACAAGTGCTTCATGTCTGCCACTGATGCTTGACTGTGTTGGTCGCACGCAGCATATGCATGCTGTCAGGCTGTCGACCGCAGAGTTCATTGTATGCAGCAAGCTAGGTTCCATAACCGGCAGTGTACTGTGTCTTTACCCTGCAGAGGCTGTTGCTGACTCCCCCTCAGATATGACATCAGGTCTCACAGAAGAACACTACACAACCAAGACACGGGGTGAACGAGTACAACCTGCTGCGCGTGCTGTGGCTGAGGGTCCCTATGTGATTGCCAGGGGAGGCTCAAGGAATGGTGTGCATCTGGCCTACAAGTTAGAGGTTCCCCAGGAGCCAGGAGAGGCTCAGAAGGTCCTGGGGATAGGCGTGGAGGGGTCTTATGTGATCAGTGCAAAGGTCAGGGTGAACGTTGTCGACGCAGTGTGCGTAGTGCTGGATGAGTTAGGGGTCAAGCTACATGGTGCTGATGCATGATGAGCATCAAACACTTCGCCATGTTAGACATGTCATGTGTACCTAGGTCAGTTCTATCTGCACCAGGTGCTACGCAGTTGTCCTGCTCAGACCTGCCAGGGCAGCTTCTCAGCACCTGCTGCAAGTAGCAGTGGGCGAAACTCACTTTGCCAGGACAGGCATGACCAGGTAGACTCCCTGTCACTGCTGCTGACTTACGAGTCAGATGATTCTGCATTGTTCTTGCACTGCTCCTGTATCGTGCAGAATCCTGACAAGCAGGGTCAGCCAGGAGCTCCCACTGCTGGCCCTCCTCCTCAGTATACAGATGAACAGCTCAAGGAGTTTCAAGGCAGGTCATGGATTGGTATTGATGACACTTCACTGCTGGACGTGGCAGGGACAGAACTACTGCTGGTGGGGACTCAGGCTGAACCCATTGAAACAGGTGATTGCTTGCGGAGCAGCTAGGAGGAGCACCTAGGAAGCTAGGTTGGTGGCTGTTTGAGGCTGCAAGATTTGCTACTGGTATAGGTTTGTGTGAATGCAGAGCTGTACAGCTGCACATGTGCTGCACTCACAAAATACCACTATCAGTAGCAGTGATGATGCTTCTGCCAGCCACTCATGCCTACCGTGGTGTGGACTACCATAAGCAGACTGCATCGACTGACATAATAACAACAGAACAAGTTGTGCACTCTTCAGGTGAGTTGGGTGATGCTGGAGAACTGCTGCAGCAGCTGGCAGATGATGACAAGCTGCAGCAGCCAGAACAGCAGGAGGAGGTGCTCAAAGAAGCACTGGAGCCGAGTGAGGCTGCAGACAAACAGGCAGAGGCTATTCCTGTTGAGCCAGCTGTCACTGGCGAGCTGGTGTAAGCCATGAGAAGTTGGCCGGTTGTTGAACATATACGCAGTCACTGCGGCACACGTCGCCACAGACAGCTTCTGCATGCTTTCTTTGTGTAGTCTTTGTTTGATGTTGCCTCTGAATCGTTGAGTCGTAACTTCTCACGCCATGTGAATGCGAACTAGTAGTTGTCTCGGCGACCGACGGCCGCTGCGCAAACGTCAACTGGTTACACAAGGTTCAGAGGAAACAAACACTACCGGTCACGACCTGAATGCTTTGACACAGAAAGCGTCAGCAGACACTCCAGCTGATTGCTGCACAGCGCCAAAACCGACAGTAGCGGCGGATTACCATGATCACACCTGTAATTACACCATATCTCTCACACGTGTCCACTTTACAAAGCAGGTACACAAGCATGCACACTTCTCAGCAACACATCCTTATTGATCAGCATGCAGCAGAGAACGTATGTCTCTGTTGCATAAGCGTAGATTGAGAGCCAATGCTCCAACATAACCAGTAGCCGACACCCATGCATAAAACTCTGGCATGACACACAGCTGCATGCCTGGAGCCAAGCACTGGCCATCATAATAACATGCCTCAAGCTCACAACATGCCTCAAGCCCATTGAGCAGTATTATGTCAGCGGCAAACATCATCAGTTCCCGGTGCAGCACACTTGACAGTTGGTTCAACACCATTGTCTGTGCTGACCTTACCCCAGTTGACCCTGCCCTTAATCCAAAGTGCAACATACACGAGTGCCAACAGCACAGGTACCTCAATCAGAGGACCAACTGTAGCAGCCAGCGCCTCTTGACTATGGATGCCAAATGCACCAACAGCAACAGCAATAGCCAACTCAAAATTGTTGCTTGCAGCTGTGAAAGCCTGCGTGACCGAGAACTCATAGCTCATCCTCAGCTTGTAGGATATCGCCAGTGACAAGAAGAACATCAAGTTGAAGTACAGCAACATGGGAACTGAGACCCTGGCCACATTGCCAATCTGATGAATGATATTGCTGCCCTGGCTGGCAAACAGGACAACAATGGTGTACAGTAGCCCCAGAAGAGCTAAGGGTCCAAAGTATGGCATAAACCTCTTTTCAAACCACTCCTTGGACTTCACAGCCAGCAGAGCACAGCGTAGGAGGATTCCTGCTACTAGAGGCACCCCCAGGAACAGTAGGACACTCTTGGCAATGGGCCAGAAGCCCACTGTCACTCCTGAGGCACCAGAGACAACCTGCATGAGCGACAGAACGCAATACAAACTCTTTGACTATGCTTCATGTTGCATCATGCTCATACAAAATGCTCAGCAATGGCAGGGGTGGGACACGACCCACCAGGCAGCAGCTTGAACGACTGCAGGGCAAAGCAAGCAAACACATACTCCGGTAGTCTTATGCAAACAGACATTCAACTGCATGAAAAGGTAGATTGTCACTTGTGTGAATCAAAGCTGCATAAAGCTCTGAACTCACCTGCAGGTAGAGCAGTGACAAGGGTGCATACAGAACGATCTGCAGCACACTGTTGAAAGCCACCATGACGGCACACAGCTCCGCATCCCCTTTCGCCATGTCGTTCCACAGCAGCACCATGGCAATACATCTGGCCAGACCAACCATGATAACACCATTGCGGAACCTGTGAAGAAGCAATTGGCAATAACAAGAGCAAGAAGTCAGCATGCTTCCTTGAAGGAAAAGGATGTGAACATACTCCTGCAACTACGGTTTCTGCGGCTTAATGCATTTGCTTGGGAACAGCACCTGGTCTGCCATACATTTTGAATGCACCAAAGGCCAGGCAGCACAAATGAAGGTCAACCACTGACACTCACCCTGGCAGATCAGGCAAGCAGGCCCAAGCCAATCCAGTCATGAGGGCCGGTCCCAGCAGCCAGTTGAGTACAAAGGACACGGTGAACTGCTTGGCCACTGCCCTGTCTCTCAACAGTACTCCCAGAAGTTCATACCGAACCTTGGTGAGCACTGGCCACATCATCAGCCACAGGCCCAAGGCGATAGGCAGAGACACTTCACCGATATGGGCCACTGCCAGCCCTGCACTGACCTGCACACATGGCGACACAGGGACAGAATGCAATGCGCTATTGGGAAACCAGAGGAGACTGTCATGGTGGGGACAGTCACCATCCACATGATCAACAATTGCAGGAAGGCACAGCACCCAATCGCCAGGGATTCAAGGTTATCACTGCAAACAGCCAGACACCTTGAGATATGTGTTCTTGAGATCCTGAACAGTACAACTGACCACAGGCGCCACTATCAAGCGACGCATCACGATAGACACACTGTGTGGCCTTTGATTCATGCAGGACACTTTGTAGTAAACCTTGTGTTTACCTGGGGGACAAAGTATCCAAGCAGGACTCCCAGCACCATGGCAGCAATGATCCATACTGGCAGGAGCCTGTCTAACCATGACAGACCTGCCAGGACAGAGCCTTTGGCTGCTGACGAAGCTGCAGGTGCGCCATCAGGAGGGCCTTCCACTGCATCAATCCCAGCTGTGCTGAAGACTGCTCCAGAATGATGCAGCAAGTATGGCTGCGGGAAAACCAAACCAGCAGCAATAGTGGGTGGTGAGTTGTAGGGACCAGGGCAC
>JARWLF010000547.1:0-15022 GCA_029853055.1 Scenedesmus sp. KT-U
GAGCTGGGGACCTCAGCTTCCAGCTCTCCATAGGCAAGAAGCTTGATCGCATAAGGCTGAGAGTTCAGGAGCTGCATGGCTTCAAACTCTTTGCTGACCAGCTGCTGCAGGAGAGCTGCAGGTACGCCTGACATGACTCGGTGGTAAACCTTTACAGCAACAAACTTGCCTGTAGACACTGTGATAATCTGGCCATGGTGGTCTGGCTGTAGATATACAACAACACCAGCATAGACACTACCAAAGCCTCCCTGTCCTAGCTGCTTGGTGAGCTGAACATAGGTGCCTTGTACTGCAGGATCTACGATATACAACAAGCGCACAAGCTGGCCCAGATAGATGTCTGGTGCGCTGCTGGTGTCGGCAGCTTGAGGCTGTACAGCGCTCTTTGTCACTTTCTGGAGCTCAAGATGCAACTCTTCAAGGTAGTACTCTTGAAACTGCTGCCAGGCATTGCACAGCCTCTTGCTCAGGATGTGAGGCACAGCTTCAGCAGCAGGACAACCCAGCTCTGCATGAGGAGGGTGCCACAGTGCTTCAGCAGAGCTTTATCGAATGTCGCGCAGCAAGACTCTAGTATAGTGATGACAATGATGATGAGGGAGGCAGCGTTGACTGTGCAAGATAGTGTCACCTAGGTATAGCTCTTGACAAGTATCCTGCAGCTCTGACTCTATACTATAGCCGGGCTTATGCCGATGATGAAACGGGTAGTTGATGGTTTCTATCATACATACCAGGTTGATTTTGGTTTCCCGCTTGAGTATGTGCTGCTTTGGTCTGCTGCACGAGTGCCATGATGAATATGCCATCTGCTTTGGCCTCCTTTGGTGTTGACCTCAACGGTGTACTGCAGGACACCAGCAGTGGCATGGGGGTGAAATCGCTCCAAACTAATCAATATTAGCGTGGACATGTTGCTGAGCAGTGGCCCAGCGCACTGTAACCTGCATAGTAGACCTACTTCTTCAGTTTCTTCATCTTGAACTCTGCGGTATACATGCTGGGCAAGTCTGGCCTGTTTGCTGCTCGGCGTACTTTAAAACCATCACACTCCTCGACAGTCTGCCACTTCATTCTCAATATGTATGAGTATCTACAGAATAGGTGCAAGCTCAACCTACACCGCTTACAGCTTCTGATGGAGCCAGCACGCAAAGGCCGATTTTTTAAACGAAGGTTGCTATGCACAAGTTTCTGTTATTTCAATCAACCATTCGACGCATAACCAGTAATACAATAATTTCAAAGGCCCTGTCAGTCTCCTGTGCTTATGATTGATAGCAGTGCTAAGCATTGCGATTTGACTCGACCCCGTCAATACCCGCACATTGACCAGTCAGGGGATCCAGTTCAGCAGATGGCGAGTTTAAATCTCTGGCTCAGGAACCATTTCTACGAGTTCTACTTGTCAGGCTGCAGAAGCAGGGTCGAGACCTTCTCAAGGTCGTAAGCAGGTATGGCTTTTCAGGGAGCTGTGTCCCTCAGCAGTCCAGTCAAAAACAACAAGAAGCTCAGTAACCTCTGCTTAGACTTGGCTAATACGATGCTGTGATGCACGCCGGGGGTCCTATGGCATGCGGCATTTGCAAGACTCTTGCTGGCTAGCAAGCACTGCTTGGGCCAACATCCCCCGATGAGTACTTATAGCATGAAGCACTAGTGCTACCCAGTTGACACATAACATGCTTACCACTTGGTAATCAAGTCGGACATCCGTATGCCTCTGCCAGCAACAGCTGCTGTTGGACGGGTTACTGCTGTCAGCTGAGCGTGCACGTGAGGCAGCACTGTCAGTCACTTGACATCAGTCGTTGCACAACATGACCTGTTTGTTACACTGAGGTGCACATTGTGTGGAACCACAACACTCTGCTGGGCAAACTTGGCAGAAGACTTGACTGTTATCACACTCAAAGGACCCAGTCCATGAGCACATGTATCATGATGGTGCAGCTGATTGAATAAGCACAATCATATCATCGCGAGCAGCTGATGGTCTGGTAGATGCAAGCATACCACGCAACTCCACTTCGGGCGATCAGCAGCATGAGAGCAAGGAACCAGCAGCTTCAGACAGCCCCTTTGACCGCTGCTGTCTACCAGGAAGTATAACACATAGTAACAGGTTGCCGGTAAGCCCTTTGGCGTTGCAACAGCTGCTGCATACCCTGTGGTCAGTGTAGAGCCTGACTACTCAAGAGACCTCTGCGATATCCCTAACGATTGTCATACAATATTCAGGGCTGGTGATGCGCTGCTGCTGCTGCTGCTACTACTGCTGCTGCTGCTGCTGCTGCTGCTGCTGCTGCTGCTGCTGCTGCTGCGTATAAGTCAATGAAGCACACATTTAGCAACGCCCAGCAGCTCCTGACACAGTAGTGACGGTTTCCTGCAGCAACAGAAACAAACGACACAGTACTTACCACAATATCCGGGTGAAGCGCACAGTAAACAGGACATCAAACATGTGGCTGCCAGCCAGCTGTGAGCACCGGCATTGGCAGCTGGTGACATGTGCTGTGTGCACTGGATACATCATATGTGCCCCTACCGCTGCTGCTATCCTGCCGCTTCAGACCTTGCACAAGATTGCTTCAGCTCCACTTGGCCAACACAAGCTCCTCATCATGCGAAAGAACGGTTTTTGGTCTCGCAGATGCAAGCATACCACACAATACCACATGTGGCAGTCGTCCGCACCAGCAAAAGCAATCAGCAGCAAGCGCTTGGCATGCAGTCACTGCTGGAGTGCTGCTGATTACCAGCTGATGCTACACACAAAGACAGGTTGCTGTGGGCAGCCTTACAATGCAACTTCTGGCCTTTGTTATAGCTGCTGTCTGACCTGTCAGAAATCTTTGCCGTGCCTAGATGCTGAAGGAATTCTTTGTTAAAGTCATGGACATCAACATGCACTTGCCAGAGCTCTTGCTGATGGTGAGCTGCTGCTGCTGTTGCTTGTTATGGGTGAGATGATTGGTCGCCACACCTGGCAACTCCTCAAAGGGTAACACTCATCTGCTACAGCAGCAGCACCACAGTACTTGCCATGTTATCTGAAGTAGCACAGCAAGCAAGTACGTGACAGCCAGCTGTGAGCACTGCAAAGACTGCTCTTCTTGTGGTACCAGTGGCAGCTGGCAACACACCCAATATACGACATGCACTTCTGAGCCCCAGCCCCTGATGCGTCCTGTAGCCCCATGCAGCAGCATCTTTCCGTTACTTGGCGATAAATCCACTTTCATGGCGATTTCAGAACACATCTTGTGTGATAAGGTGATATGTCCGTCTTAATGGCCGCTCAGCACCTCTCATGGCTGCTTGCAGATGCCCTGCAGCTGTAGCATGGCAGGGTGCAGTGGCTGTAACAACTTCGAAGCCGCTTTGCAGAGTATGGGCCTGTGCTGAGGTCCCAGACACCACAGTGACATTGATCCATGCTGTTGGTTGGAGGCTGCTGCTCATGCCTGCAGGCCAGTGACACAAAGCCCATGGCTGTTGTTGTGCTTCAATCCCCTACCCTGATCAACTGAAGTGCTGCTGCTGTGTTGCCCTGCAGAACCCTTGTTGAATGTATCACATATGTGGGTACGGTATGCTGCCGTTTCTTGCTGCTATAGCGTTGCTGCAAGGAGTACCCTGCTCGGTTGTGCCCACTGCTGACCTGCAGGATGGCAAGGCAGATGAACCAAAGGCCATCATGATGATAGTGCTGTGGTAAAAGATTCACGGCTAATATGATCTAGCACCAATGTCATTTCTGCTGAGCCAAAAGCAAATTAGCATGTAAAACATGTAACTGTCTTTGAGAAGCATCCATACACAGCATGTGAATCGTATACGCAGTTGACATGCAGGAGCATACCACGAGTTCAAGACTGCCAAGCAGCTCACCCTACCATGCATCCGCCTGATCGCATCAGCAGCCTCATCAACCCATCAACTCTTCAGCATGTTTTGCGTGCTGTACGTAGTCACCGCCAGGACCACCAGGGCTGATGCAGGATCCTGAGCCTCAAGACATGTTTACTGTGCAGCTGCAGTGACCAACAGCTGGCATGCTTGCTGCCTGTCAGCTGCTACCAGCCAACTGCCAACAGTTGCACTGGTATCAGGTATTCCATGCTAATCAGTTCAGCTCCTGTGCTGTGCTTTGCTGCCTGTAGTGCTGCTGGCTGTGACGGGGATGGTTGGGGCGGTTCAACCTGCTGCTTTCGTCGACCCGGAAACAAGCGTGGAGCCACTGCCCATGAACCGATATTCGAGTGAGACAGCTGATAATCTATGTTCAGTAGTGCTGCTCTGTGATCAAGCAAGATGCGAGCTGTGCCGGGGACCTTGAGAACGCCGAGAGCAATTATAAACCCGTAGCTTCGTGCTACATGAAGTATCGACAAGCGACCATACTTGACACAGCTTCATCGCTTCTGTTTCTTCGCATCTGACAGGCGAAGCAAAACGTTTCGTATCACAGGACCATGTTGCATAGGCTTGAGCTGATACACGTCCTTACAGAGCGTTTACTGATGTATCTGCTTCCTTGACGTCCTGCGAGGTGGACCCAGTTATATTGTAGCGTAGCCTCAGGTCTTGAATCCTGTCAGGCTCAGGATGAACATGTTGAACGAGTCGCTTTTGCGGTGCGTCACAGACTCGGCTACTTGTTTATTGGCTCCTGCAGTCTTTGTAGAGCACATCGCGCACTGCCTCCCCTTTACGGGTGTCTACGCCAAGCGGCAGTACACATCAAATACACCACCCAGGGTGGGAGAACAACACTCGCAACTTCTTAGACACTGCTGTCTGTTGGTTGATTGAGATGATTACCGTTGATTGTTCTTGAGAGTAGCTAGCTCTTGGTGAAACTGGGCTGGTTCTCAACATGAAGTTGGTGGCACAAGCCAACCTGCAGGACTATAACACCCTTTCCAGGGATGGACAAGACAAGCAGCATGGAGGCAGTAGCACCTCGTCACCCTGCAGTATAATAAGCGTGTTACAAGCATACTGGATCGTCATAGCCACCAGCACAACTGCTTACAGGTACGCTGACCACACCTGCCCCCTTGTAGAGACTGTGCGCCTTCGTTTTGTTGACTGGCTTGCGTTTGGCTGGTCTCTCTTGTAGCCTTAATAAAGATGATGTATGGCCAGATCAAGCAACCGTCTCGCTGAGATGGGATACCATGCAGTAGCTGCAGCAGCTGGCTGATCAGGGCATGCCATGCACCCAGTAAGGCATGTGACTGCCAATAGAGTGGTCGGAAGTAATGGTAACAGCTGGCTGGGTCATGCAAAACACCTTTACGGCAGTCCTGGCAGAATTCAGAGCTCAGGTAAGCAGCACACAAGACAGCAGCCGCTGCTGGTCACTCCATGGCATGCGCCCCAGACGTGCCTTGCACCAGCACTCATCACAGAACATGCTATCGACCATTCCAGGCCTCAGCTCGTGACTGTATGACCAACTGATGCTCTGCCCGAACGACAGCTTTCATGGCTACGAGTGCTAGCACGGATTCTGAGAGCGAAGCTGCCCTGCGACAGATGCTGAGGGGACAAGCTGTTGTGAGTGCCGTCTGCCTTCAACAATGAGTAATAATCATGATTACACAACTGCACCCTGCATACTGAGCACGTATACAACTGATCATTTACTCAGTTGTGATCCACATTGTCTTGGTTCAGTGAACATCAGCATTATGAGCGGTACAAGCACCACACCAGCACCTCTGACATAGTATTGTGCACTTGTTGCAGCAGGCGCTGTGATGCCTCAAGCTGGGCTCAAAAGGTGTCCAGATACCTTCCAGTAAACAAGCTGAGGCAAGCACAGACAGGCTGCAGCTTTGCAGCGGCAACAGCAGCAATGGACATCGCCCTGGCAAGTACCTGCTGTGCCTTTTCGTTGTGCAGAGGTTGGCGACAGCAGTCTTCAAAAAGAAGACTTACCTCAAGTCGCCATGGTAAGTGTTGCACAGGTGATGCATATACAGGTATGTGACTAAACGCTTCAGCTGCCGCCGTGTGGCACGTCACATGCTGGCCTGATTTTGTAAACCACTTATGACAGTTCCTTGCAGCACATGTGTCTGGCAGTACACCTTGTGCCTGTCGCAGTGTCTCAACGTGTCTGGTGTCCTGTCCGCATCTGCTGCTGTTGTATGTTCTGTGCAGGGCCTTCTACTGGTTAGCATCTGCAAGCTATATCAAGTCGCAAGGGGAAGAGGCCCGTTATACACACAGCAGCGCCATGGGCAGCAGTAGCAGTAGCAGGGGAGCATGGAAGCAAGCCATTGTGTGCCGGACGCACTGCACCTCCTTGTACACTTACCACAGCAGCATGCAGTGATCAGAGCAGCAGCTTACAAGCCTGCAAAGGTGTGTTGGATGAGGTTATGGCTGCAGGTTCTGCCAACATACTGCTTTCGAGGGTGAATCGCAACGGCCTTGACAGTGTGCCACTGTCTTCAGTGTGAATGATACCGCTGCAAATCTGCCTGTGACATGTTGCAATGCACATGATCAGCAGCTGGGGACAAGGTCCTCACGCATGTTACTTGTAGGGACTGCTACTACAGTTGTCATCCTGGAGGTTTCACACTGCTGCATCCATTGAGAATGGGGAAGTGTGGTCTGAGGTGTCAGTTTGTGCTTCATTGCTGCACTTTGGTTTTACAGGCAGAAGGACAACATCCCCTACACATCAACGCATGCAGGCAGCAACAACCCTAAAGGCAGTGAGTCGTACTAGGTACCCATGTCAGCGCAGGATGGACAGCAGATGTGCCCTGAGGGACCTTTCTATGATGCCTCCTAGCAGCACTCACTTGTTGAACTAAGCAGTTCCCCAAAGGGAAATGGTTGCTGAGGTCTCGAATGCTTTGCACATATGCTTGGCTGCTGTTGTGACCTTGCTATGTTACTTGTAAGCCTGAGCCCATGCAGTTGGCTGAGCCCATGCAGTTGGCTGCTGCGAATGGTTCCGAGTAACATGTGTGCTATCAGTGGCTGTGGCAATGCATATCCTTTTCTGAGGAATGTGTTCCATGGCAGTCTGTGACTTGTATCCCGCGAATCAATATCAAGCAGGTCCCCTTGATCTCAGCATTCCTGATTTGCAGAAAGTTCAACTATGACGGTCAGATGTGTTGGTCTTGAATGGACTGTGACAGCTATTGCATGACAGACACCTTCACAGGTCTACTTTGCATGTAACAATCGGATCCCATCTTCGAGTCAAAGAGCTTGGCTCCAGTGGAATTTGACATCGGCATCAAGTGCCATCATGTCTGACCAAGAAGTTCAGCAGTGCCCGAACCTTCAATGAGAACACCTCAAGACCCACGACTTGTGGACTTGCTCAGCACATCAGTACAGAGTATGCAGCCTTGAATGCACATCTAGCACTGCTCAGCGGCAATACACTGAAAGGATATGCTAGAATGGCTCCCAGTGTGGCACGCAGCCGTTAGTAACTTGATGATCACTTAGCATCTCAGGACATACTGTATCTTGCAGAAGGCAAGACACCAACTTGGATTTGCAATCAAGGCCAAGCTACTGAAGCACTGAGTGACAACATGTCTCCATGCTATGGTGCATCATGCAACCACTGATGTCTACTTGCATGCCATCTGCGCATATGACACCCTGCGCCCTATACTCACACCGCATGTGCTTTGCAACCATACAGTCAAGGAGAGTCGCTCTGCCAGGTCTGCTTTCCATCAACAAATATGCAGGCTGCAGCAGCTCCAGTCCAACACATGTGCGACAACTGTCCTATGAAGCCTTCAGATGCAACGATTGCGTGTGACTGTCTGGATGTGTTCAGCCCTACTGATGAACTTCCTGGCAGGTACATGATACCAGTGTACGTGCAGAATCACTGTTGCTGCAAGCTGCTGTGCATCAAAGGCGGTCGCTGCTGCCGCTGCTGTAGCAGCAGCCAATGTGGCTGCTGCTGCCAGAAGCAGTACTGCTTCCTGCTACGGCCACAGTGGTATGGAGTCCTACTGCTGGAGTGGCACCTGTGTGCAACATGGCATGGACTCAAATCAGCAGTGTGGTTTCAAGAATGACGCAGTGAGCTGGACAACAGGGTCAAGAAGCACACGTGCTGCCATATCGTCTGATACACTGTCACATGCTCAGGTGTTGTGATAGAATGAGCGGACAGGCCTTCTTGGTAAGATACTCACCTTGCTGCAGCACCGTGTGTTGCTCATCTGGTTTAGGTTGTGCCAGTCTTTGCAGCATCACTGCCAGCTCACTACAAGGCATGCACATACAGAATGTCTTTCAGGCCTTGGCCCAGGGTAAGAGCTGGTTGGCGATGATCATCCAGAGCAGCAGTGCAGCTGGTTGGCGATGATCATGAAGATCAGCAGTGCACCATACACTGTGCACTGGTGATAAAGTAAGGAGGTACAGATTGAATCCGTTGCTATACTGACTTTTGAAGCACATAGTCACTACCCATCCATGGGTGGCCACCCGCAGTCTGCGCAAGCAGGTCTACATACCAAGCTGGCAGCCAGCTTTGCCGTCACTCTTTGGACGTACCTGACAACACCAGGCTTCTTCTTTGGGGCATCTGGTCCGGTGTGCTGCTGGGATGCATCTGCTGGTGCTGCTGCGTCTGCGCGATGGGCCTCTTGATCCTGCAGGTTGCATGATGGCTGGTTTGATGTGTACACGTACTACGAGCAGACTCGTACTACTAGCTCGGAGCTGTCACGGCTCATGGTATGATGGCATCATGTCTCTCAAGTTTGCCTTACATGTCACTTGGAAACAGTACATACGTGCTACTGTAGCATGGGCTACAGCAAATGCCATGTTGAACATTCATCGTGATTGTTGCTTCTTGAACAGCAACGTGCCGAGTTTTGCTTCAAGTAGCACAGCAGGCTCGTTGTAAGGCGTGTGGTTACTACAATACTGTTGGCATGCAATCTGGCTTGTGAATGTTCTGGTGTGCATACCTTGTTGTCATGATCCACAAGGTCAGAAGGCATGGCTGCTGGATCCAGACCTGCTTCTGCCATGTCCTCATGTGCAACAGCATCTGTCAGTCCAACATCGTTCTGATCCTGTTGCAAGAACCAGAACAGGCTTGATATGCATAAGCTTGGTTTGACCCATGCATGCCAACAATCTTCTGCAGAATGTTGACAGAAACTGTCCTGATGGTTACTGGGCTCGCAAAGACAAAATGCAGCCTCATTCACACACATCTAACCTATCATGCAGGGGAGCAAAGTGAGTGAATGCAGAAAGAAGAGTGATCCATACATGATGGTTGTACAAACACTGGCATCAAACAATTGTACTGGTTGCGGCCTGCATTGAACGGCAGTAGGTCCTGGATTCGCAGACGTGGCGCAACCACAACCTCCTTCAAGTGGGTGCAACTCTGTGAACTGGCTGGTAACATCTCACTTTGTGTGCCCTACCTTACTACAGATAGCGTCCTCTGCTGCAAACTCGTCTACTTCTTCCTCATCTATAGTCTCCAGATCCTCTGCAGCATTTAACAATGCTACTGCACTGTTGTGGAGCCCCACTGTGCGTGCTGATACTGGACGCAGACGCACAGTGGGATCAACTACTGCCAGGATTGGAGCGCCCGCCAGCAAGAAGTGCACTGCAAACGTGTTGTCATTCAACTGCATAGAGAGGCAAGTTGGGCAGAGCAAGGTGTGAGGTGTATGCATGTGCACGAACGCATGACAGTACTAGCATGATGTTGGCTGTGCTACCGGTAGCCAATGGTACCAATGCAGACTTAGATATGTCAAGCAAAGCCTAGCCACATGCATTTGACAGGGCCCAACATGAAACATCACGATACATACTGTAGCACAGTGCAGTGCACCGGCAGTACACAGCATCCGCACCTCTTGAAGACAGCTGAGCTTCTTCAAGGGAAACATCTTCAGAAGGTGAGAGATGAGCTGGCCATGAGCCTCAGCGAAGACAGTCAGTCTCCCAAGCTGCAAACATGCCTGGTCTCCCTCCACAACAACAGGCACCTTGTACACGCCAACATAAGGAGTAGCATACACACTAGTCTCATTGGGGATGGTGCAGAACATGGAACATCCAAGGTCAATCTCTGAAACATCTGTCGAATTGACGGTGATAGCAGGGATCTGTCTGCCGATATCTGCTTGTGTTGACTTTGAGTACACCTTGAGGCTCGGCTGCTCGCGGGGCTTTGCCTTCTCCAGCTTGGCTAGAATACCCAAGAGCTTTTGAATGTGCTTGGTTTGCTTGCTCATGGTGTAACTGGAGCCGGCAGTGACCACCTCATGGAAAATCAACTTCACATACACTTCCCTTGGAATCTCTGTGCCCTCTCTGGGTGCAAGGCACTTTGCCGGAACCTTGACACTGGGCAGGCCTTCATCCTTGAACACCTTACCATTCAAATGGTGCAGCTTAGTTCTCTGCACCGTCAAACGTGTACACATAACAGTTGACACGTAGCACATGTCTAGGCAATGCTTGAGCCACTCAGGCTTGGGTAGCAGTTCAATTGTTTCATGTGCTGTGTTAGCTGCTTGAGATGCCCTGGGCCGCATGAGGCTGCATCAAGTTCATCACCTTTTGTATAAGCACATACATCACAGCTGTTGTTTATGGCCTGTGGCCACCTACCTTGAGCATAGCAACTGTTGCTGCCATGATGTTGATTTTTCACTGCCAACAGTGCCTACTGCGCAGTATGGGCGATGAACTACAATAGCAGGCAGTACAGAACAGTGGAGCGACGCTATGGCGCACAGTCTGGCTCGCAGCTGAGCTGTGTATAACTTCTGCAAGTGCGCTGCACGTTAGTCAGGGGACGATGATTTCTTTTTGTCCCAATCGCTGGGGAGGATGCTTGCTAGGAAGCACTATCCTCTACACAAAGAGTGGTAAGCTCACGCTCGGCAAAACATTACCCAAGACCTGACAATTCACCTTTGTATGCTCAATGATGCACACGTTGCAAAAATTGCGCACTGCAGCACACAGGAGCCGTCCTCGCCCTCTTACGAAGTGGCAGGTTGCCGCTGCAGAGCATCGCTTGTGTGAGATAACCAATTTCAAGAATTCATACAGAGCTCAGCACCGGTCACCCGCCTTAGCTGCTTGGCCATCTTTCAGTCTCGTGTCCCTGTCGTTGACTTTGAAACGTGTCACATGTTAGGGATAAACTGCTGTTGCTGCTAGCTAGGGAACATCAACAGTAGAACTGGACGTACATGTGTACCTTTTCTAGCGTGGCATTGTCTTCAAGCTACTGGACGCGAGCAGTTTGCATCCACCGGCTTGTTTGCCACCGTGGGTATGCGTACTGGCCATGGCACCCTGCGCCTTGACATGCCCTCGCTTGAGGTATGAGCGTGATGCTGTTTCTGACGCACAAGCACACAATACGAGGCTTGCCGAAGAGGCCATGTACTGTCCAGACGCTGGGCGAAGGGCTTACTTCGCCACTGAGATCGTCTGTGAAAAGACTTGATAATCAGATGTGACCAATCTACTGTCAGGGTAATCGACGACAGATGACTCCTTCCCCAACCGAGCAGAAGTGTCGTGAAACCAATCTTTAGGCTCCGTGGGACCTTGCAGACAGTGCTAGTCTTTCGAATGGCGATAATTATCTCTTATAAGAGATATCAATGGTAGATATCAGCGTTTCCAAGGAAGCCGCATCGGCAGTGTTGTAGCTGCAGCTTGCGTAGACCACAGCAAAGACGCCTGTGCCCATGGCTGTAAGACTCCCAGGCCATGTGGCCACAAGGTGGGTAGATGGATGCATGCAGTGTCTGAGAACAAACCTACTCCAGCAAAGTCATCAATCATCACGAAGCAGCACCTTGTCTTCAGTCTTAGTCTTCACTGTTTTCTGTGACGCTGGACTGGCACACCTAGACCAATGCTTCCCAACAACTTGCTGTTGTCAGCAAAGCTACAGGGGAATACTGAATCCCCTGTGAGAGTAATTCAAGCAACGCTCACAGGCTATGTGTAAACTTGTATGCAACAGGTGCCCTGGCACTAGCCATGAGCTCCATCAGGCTGGTGACTCTGAAAGAATGTACGAGGTGCTGGATGGCACAGACCTGAGTACTGTCATGCACAGCACGAGCTTGCTGCTCACAACTGCAAAATCGGTGGCTTGGTGGCTTCCTGTCAGCACATAGGTCATCCACCCTTCTGTCAACAGCAGTAGCAGTGCCTGCAATAGCAGCAAGAGTAACCAGTCAAGCAGCACAGCAGCAACTCGTGGCAGCAATGGCTGTGACTGCAGCAGTGGTGGGAGCCACGCAGGCAAGCCCAATGATATGCCATGTATAGCTGCATGGGGTCATCTCACCATGTGTAGCATCTGCATACTACCCAGCATAGGCGACCCATGAATCCTGGAACAGTGCTTGCCCATGTGACTCTCAGAAAGCCACTCGATGCGCTGTGTTGTACAACCTACAAACCACAGGCAATCAGCATAAGATGTCAACTGAGTCCAACAATGCCTACATGCGCCAGCAGCGATGGAGGGGCCGCCAGAGGTGAGTGCTGCAGAGTCGGCCCATGTCTGCACCAGTACTAGTACGTCAGGAGCTTGCATCAGCTGCTCAATATTGAGGATTATGTATACATATCGGGCCAGTCAGAGCTTGCAAACAGATTATGCATGTATTCAATGACTCAGCATTACCCCCTGCATGATGTTTGAGTGTTTACGTGGAGCATCGTGTTTAATGTACACATTCACGCACAGTGTAATGCTGCTGCCTTTCCTCTTGCCGTTGATGTCTGCAGCTGGGCACATTGGAATGACAGAGCAAGCTGCTGCTGCTGCTGCTGCCAGCCCAAAGCCCTCAATTCCAGCACAGGCCGTTGCTCTACATAACCCACTTGGTCGCACATCTCTCAGGCTATGGTCATGAGGCTTCCAAGGTGAGAGCTAACAGTTGAAGCAGCAGTGCGAAGAACCTGGCTCTGCAGGGTTATTCGCTGAGCCTCTAAACTAATGTCTATGCCATACGGTTCATGTATGGTACATGTCATGCACTGCCAGCTTGGAGTACATCGCATGTGCTGAAATCCGATTGCGCTGAAGCACCTGCTGCTGCTGCTGTCATTGTGTGCCTTCAAGGTTTTGACAACCTTACAGTGTGAGCAGGCAGCATCGCACTGATTATTCAAGGAGATGAACATTTCATCATAGACCTGGATGGTCAAGTCAACAGCACTCAGGTACATTGCTCTTTGGCTGCCCTGCCGAATGCTCAAGTGCTTATCCGCATTAGTGCATAGCGCTCCAGATTGTGTGCCTGCAGGGCCCTGTGCACTTGCCAATTATGTCCCGGCCTCTGCTGAATATGTGTTGACCGGCTGTCATTCTGCAGGTTATTTCTGGTGACATATGTCGGCTATGCATAGCCGAGTGTGTTTGACACCAAAAGGTGTCTGGAAACGGACTGGGAGGAGACTAACGGTGTTGCAGGCGCCTACTATGGATCCATTGGATGCTACTGTGATGAGACAGGCAGGACAAGGACAGCAGCATTATTGTGTGTAAAGCGCCTGCCCTGGACTTCATAGCAGGCAGTTGTGCAGCCACACTTGCTGTCATGCTCGCCCTTTTGCTGAACAGACAGAGTCAGAGACAAGCTCGCTGTTGTACCTGATTGAAACCTGGGTGAGTATTCATCTGCAGTGCTCTGTGAATATGGCATGCTTGATAACACAAAGTAATGCATGCTGGCACCCACATCAGCAAAGAGTCTGCTAGATATGTGTCTGCTTCAAGCTGAGTCGGCAGCTCATGCGGTGAGTCATCTACATGTTGGAACATGCCATGCGCAGTGTGCACCCGATGCAAGTGAGATCCTACTGTTATTAATCATACTACTGTCAATGTTTCGTCAAGTGTATCACACAGGAGCGCTTTGTGTCGTCTCTACTCTGCTACAGGTGGCTGGCGGGGTCTCTGCCGGGTGGATGACCAGTCCTCAGCAAGAATGATGTATCCTGGTTGGCAGATCTGTTGTCAACGGCTGTTGAGATTATTTGGGCTGACTAGTGTCAACAGCAGTTCCTGGCGCCCTGGATCCCTAGGTGCTGGATATGGTCCAGACACTGTGCTAGCACTGTCAACACTGCATAGTATGAGCTTCAAGGCTTAACCATATGGCTGAACCGCCCCAGTACCGCCTGACAGCGGTAAGCGACGGCCATGAGATGAGTGCGTTCAGAGGGGTATTGCCTAGCCTCACTCATGATCAGGTTGCAGCTGGCTGTAATGCCTGAAGCCGACCTGCATGAAGGTCAGAGCGATCCAACTACTGCTGCTCTTGCTGTTGCAGAATGACCTCGCCAGAGACCAACCTGCTGGGCACTGATGCAAGCCATATGATGTGCTAAAAGCAAAGCTACTGCAGCGTCAGCAGCTCACATGCAGAGCCTGCATGTCCAAAACAGCCACAGTTGACCCTTGACAGCTACCACCGTGGTTGAGAGGCTCAGCAGCTGGCTTGGTCTTCAGATCAGTTACGTCATTGGTGGAAGCTGGAACATGGTCACAACAATTTTGGGCAACTGGGGGTTGTTGAGGTTTGAGGGTGTGCTTGTAAGTATACTAAGGGTTGTATGAAAACAAGGAGCAAAAATACAACTAGGAAGTACAGCCCCTCAGATCACCTGAGCAGGTTGTAGGGCATTGGGGTTACACATCCCGATCACCGGAACTGTGCATATCGCAAGCGCTCTGCAGGGTTCGAACCCGCGGTGATGGAACAGGAGTCCGCGCTCTGGGAGTCAGAGTTAGAGGCTTGCGATGTCAGCTTCAGTGGTAGCAAGGTTACAACCAAGGAAACTGAATTCGAAAGCTTCCTGAGGACGGGATTGCAGCAACGTCAGTAGCCTGTGTTTGCAGACACTTATGTGGGCCGCACTTGTTGCTTCTTGTGCTTACAGTCTGCCAAATGCTCAGCTTCAGCGCTTGACCTCA
>JARWLF010000548.1:0-16332 GCA_029853055.1 Scenedesmus sp. KT-U
CCTCAGTGGCAGCCTGCCTGCTTGCAGTCAGGTGCACTTGTTAGCTGCGTTGCTGCCCTCCTGTCTGTTTTACTTGTGGACTCCATCAGTCGCTGATAAGACTGTGCCCATCGTCATCATCAAAGACATGAACAACATCATGTTTTGTGCATGTCTGCTGCCAGGTAGCAGAATACTTGCATCAATACAAAGATCTCGTACAAGCAGCACAGAGGGCCCGGCAAGAGACAAGCTCATTTGACAGCTTCAGAGACAAGCTGGCAGACCTAGCAGACCAGCAGGCAAACATTGTAGGTTGTGCCCTGCAGAGTATAGACAGTGAAGACCCTGAGCTAAGAATCCCCGAGCTTGAGCAGGAGCTGCTTGATGAACAGGCAGAACATGGAGAATTGACTGAGCTGCATGAGGCGATGCTTGAACGGTCTCCTCAAGCAAAAGCACAAGCCATCAATGCAGTTCGTTCAGCCATGAGGCAGAGAAAACTGCTATCAAGGGGACAGCAGCAGTTTTAAGCAGAGCAGGTAGAGGCAGAGGCACGTGTGGCTGCTGCCAGGGTAGCGGAAGCAGCCATAAACAACGTAATTGCACAAGCTGCTAAGCAGGAGGCAGCACGCAAGGAAGCTGATATGACGAAGTTGGCAGCTGATGCAGCTACTGCGATAGAAGCTAAGGCAGTCAACAGGATGCAAGCACTACTACGAAGATCTGCTGAGTTAGATGCAGAGAGGTCTGTGCTGGATCATGCTGTGCTGACAGAGTTGGTGTTCCATGCAAGACAATTGAAGGTACGCAACTGCTATGAAGCAGTTTACATGTTCGCAACATCTATCTGCATACCAGATGGTTGCACATAACCATAGAAGTCATTGGCAGCTCCAGTCCCTGCCTGAACAAGGGGTCTTCAATACTGCTTGCAGTACTCCTCGTAACAAGTTGCAGTGCCCAACTTCTGATCGCCATGCGCTGCTGTGCTCTTTGGACTTTTGCACAGGCCCAGAGACTGACTACCCTGCCCACCGCAGCACTTGCAGCGATCACCCAGGTGAAGAAGGTTGATCTGGGATCAAACTACAGTACCTTGGAAGTTGGGGGCTCAGACACATTGTCCAGCAGGCCAGCACTTGCAGCTGCCTTTGATGAGGACGGTGACAGGTATGAAGTGCTGAAGGCAGAAGAACGAGAAGTAGTTCGTCAGCTCAGATACCGCCTCTGCCAGCTGAAGGTGGTTGAAGCCGACCTGCGCAGCCGTGTGGATGCAGGCCTGTAGCACAGCAGCCAGCAGCCTCGGAGCCAGCAGTGCAGAGAGCTCTGCAGAGGAAGCCAGCAGTGATCTGCCAGTGCTACTGCCTTTAGTTGCGTGCATGAATGTGATGACACCAGCCCCATAGGAGGATACTCGGTGGATGCCTTGTCACAAGATATGTATTTCTGGTTAGTGTCGTATGCCAGCTGACTTGTTGCTCCACTTGCTGCCTGTTGCTGCATGCTGAACAAAGTGGTACTCCGTGGTTCAGTTGTGCCGGTCTCCCAGCTGGTTAGCTGGTTGCAACAGAGCTGGGGCCTGTCAAGATCCCTGAGTGACAACTTGCCTGCAGCACCCCTTGCTTGTGATCCTAAGCAACGATACCTCCTCGCGTGCTGAAGACCCTGTGATAATATTCAAGTGTTTGACACGTAACCAGAGTCTGCATCGCAAATACAGCCAGATCGGCATGCGGAAGGTCAGTTTCTGTAACCAATCCCTGGCAAAACACGCAACTCACAGAGGCAGCAGCCCCATGGCTGTAAGTAGCTCCGAACACTTTGATGTGTTTGGGATGGGATACTGAGTGTGCGTCAATCAGGCTCTGTCTGTGAGTTCAAAGGTGTTACAAGGGTGCAGGTTCCTTGGCCTCCCGACTGCCAGACTCGGCAGCCAGAGGGCATCTCAGGACTGGCGACAGAACATGTAAATTCTGGACACAAGACCAACAGTCGTGTTTGTGTAATAACCACGAAGTCTGCAACTCGTTATCTTGCGTCGCTGCACAGAAGTCCTGCACAGCAACAGCAGCTATCGCACAATGCCCGTGTCGCAGCTGCCCGAGGTCCGTTTCGTCAAAGACTTTTTGCCAGCATGTCCTCGTTTGTCCCATGTGCAGTCCACTTCGAAAAGCGAGTTCAACAAGGAGTATCTCTCCCGCTACAGAGAGCTGAATATGCTTCACAGCATGCTGTATACCAGCTATGATTGTACTATAAGTTACCTTCAGGAACGGCATGATGCTAGCATTCAGCGCATAGCATGCATCATGTCGAGGGTGATGGAGCCCAGCGGCATCGCACAGCAGGCCATAGCATCCTTCAGCAGCTGTCGTTTGGTGGAATCAGCCAAGGAGGTGGCAGACAGAAAAGTGGTAGGTGGCTTGTTGATTTCAGCTCCACAGCGTATGTTCTTGTTAAGCAACATCTGGTGTCGCACAAGGACCCACCCCTCCTGCATACTCATCTCTGATTGACTGCATTGTGCGTTGTTTGTTTTCACAGGGTTATACTGGACCTATCGTCATTGTGAACGAGGCTGCCGTTCGCAACAAGGGCTTTCCAAGCTTTGTCTGGACTACAGCTGCATATGACAGTGTTGAAGTCGAGTCAAGGTTCAGAATGGTGCGTTTCTTCGTTGCTGAAGACAGTTTCGATCGTTCGAGCTTTTGTGTTGTTCAATGCTGCCTTCTTGTGATCTGCATTGGGGACATGACTGGCATAAGCAGGCATACACAAGAAGTTGTGAAAGGTGTCAGCTGTGACAGCTGCTGAATCTGACTTGAGCAGCCTGTGGGTTCTGCTGTGGCTACTGCTTTGCATGTACGCACATCTTACAAACAGCATCAACTGCACACTCCAGGCAAGCTCTCAAGGCTAGACTCTGGCAGCGTATCTCTGTAGCAACGCTTATTCCCCTGCACAATGGAACCATACACACTGACCCTAGCGGTCTGTCATGTCTTGCAGTATGGCAATGATGTTGACAAGCATGAAGAAGCACTCATTGAAGACCACATTCGGAGGTACAGGCAGGCTTTTGCAGCTCAGCGAGCCCTGATACCACACCTGGTGGACTTCTTGTCCCTCAACAAGACATTGGACAGGCTCACCAAGTGCCTGACAAAGCTCAAAGTCCCCAAGCGAACCATCAATGCCATCGCTGCCAAGGTATCCCAGCTAGACTGCTTGTGGAAAGACAGCATTCCTGCAGACTGGCTATCAACTCCACCAACACCACTGCCAAAGCCCAACAAGGACTGCATCATTGAAGAAGATAGCAGCAGCAGGTACCTGGGTGTGCAGGATGATGCAGATTGCTACATCACAATCCACGCATTGCCATCCAGCAGTCAGAAACAGCAGGAACAGCAGTCGTGTGCCATCGTCAGCTACAGCGCCACGCATCCTGCTGACAGCACCCGCACTGCACCACCATCAGCAAGCCAGAGGCCAAGCAAGAGGGGATGGGGTGTGCGTATCCTGAAAAGCATCGCAGCAGCAAGTGTGGCTGTAGCAGGCTTGGTAGCTGGCAGGAATGACCCTGCAGTAGCTGCAGGATTCAAGGCATGGCTTACCCAGGGGCAGCAGTGAGCACACAAGGTCATGTGCTGATTATCTCCTCCATATCATCTGTGGAGTGTGGCCCACAAGGGAACTGGCAGGGTTTCTCTTGGCTTCAGCTCCCATTCAACACAACCAACCTCCTGCTTCAGCGCCATCAGCAACTGCACAATCTGGTTCAACCTCGTCAAATGTGTTTTCACTCCTGGAGTATCACGTTCTTGGGTCTCACTTCTGCCTTGACAACAACTGTTGCAGTGTGCTGCCCTTGTTGGAAGCATGCTGTTCAGGGTCTCCCTACTCCTGCAGTAGCGGTCTCTGTATCAGTTCGTCTTGGCACCTGTGTCAGTTTGCTGCCTTTCTTGGAAGCATACTGACTATTTAGTGAGACTGACACAGCCTCCGACACTCTTGTCAGGCTGCAGGACAGTGATACACAGATACAGACCAGGTGTTGATTGCTGAGTGTTGCATGATGGTGGCAGTGGTGGCTTGAGCTGACTGCATGGCTTTGACAGGTGTTTCGGGGTGGGATAATCAGTGGTCTGTGGGGTGGTGGGCTGTAGCAAGGCTTCTGGGTCTTGTTGTGTATTTGTATTGTATACATACATCACATAGTGCAGCACACAGTATCATTCTTGTCAAGCCAGTTTCGTGCAGTGGCTGTATTGTGTGCACTAATTCATATCAACACAGTGCAGTCTGCCCTCACTACATTCTTGACACAGCACATTATGCTTTCTGTGCTGCTGACATTGCAGCACTCTATAGTCCCACACATGTTATGATACATAAGACATGTCTTCGTCTTGCCATGTGCTGCTGAAAGTGCAGCAAGTTGCACTCCATGACCATCTTATAATTCTGGCGCTAGTCTGCCAAATCAGTGTTGCTGAGACACGCAGCATGAAGTCGTAGCTCTTCTACAAAACAAGACCCGGTTGCATCATTGTGTGTTGCATTTGCTGTTGCATGACATACTGTTACTCTGACATGTTGCATTTGGTGTTGCATTACATGTCTTAGTATGGGGTAGTGATGTACTTCCTTGTGTTACTGGGGTCGACTACAATGACAGCAGCAGCCTGGCATTGAGCCAGAGCACTGCAGGCGAAAGCTAAATGCTGGCTATGTTTCGGAACCTTGTTGCATCCCTTGTAATATCTGCTTTCCCACAAATTTCATATGAGAGGCGATGGACTTCACCAGTCCTGCAGCGTAGATGTGCTGTGCAATCACGGGTCCTGTGACGTGAAACTCCGACATGCAGCACATCCAGCAAGTGCATTCTTTCCAGCGGTGATTAACAGTCAGTTGCTAGTACATCTCCTTGTGCCATACCCCATGATCACTTGTCTTGCTAGCAGCACTCGCTCTGTGTGTTGCGTACTACTGTTATGTGTGTGAGTGAACCAGTGACCTTGCAGCATGAACTACCGAGTACCTGTAAGTAGCCGAGTCCCTTCATGATGCACAGGTCATGATGGGCGATGCGCTCGTGTGCTACATCTGTGATCTAGTTGTCTTGCTGATCTGTCATGGTTACGTTTGGTACTGTGTCTCATATGCAGGAGTGCTTCCTGTTCATCTTTCTTTCCTGCGATTCTTTGGAATACTATCATGCCCATAGTATGGGCATTAGTTTGCGTGTGTTGATTATTCGTAATCCTTCAGTTTGCTGGGACAGTGTGTAAGCTCACTGCCTATGCAGATGCAGCCCGGTTTTGTGTCATCTGTCTTTCTACACTTGTCTGCCAGTGCCGTGCGTTTCCAGTTTCCTGATCCATCAGTCTGGCAGTGTGTGTGATGTGCTATCTCATTTCACAACATTACACTGCACTGCTGGCTGCGAGCAGTGCATGTGATGACCCTACAGCAAGCTGAAGTGGCGACGTTCACTTTTGGTCATCTGCCAGACACAGAAGTTCTGTCCCTGAGTTGAGATTGTCGTGTGAGTTATGCAGTTATCACAAAGTTTCATGTGAGACAGAGCTGGCCTCTGCAGGGTTGTGGATATGACAGTTGGACTCGCAACTTTAAACTTTTGGGTTGAGATCAGCAGCCTCCGTTGTCAGATACCGTAGGCTGGTGTGGCATGGCAACTGTTCCCAGCAGGCTCATGAGTACCAGAATACTTTGCAGTGCTGCCACCTTTTGGACACTGGTGGTGCTGCTGCGGCTGGCAGACACCAGTAATGGCTGGACCTGAGTGTTATGAGAAGTTTGGCGGCAACATCAGGTGAGGCCCGTCTGGCAGTGTCGGGTTCATATACAAGGGTATTTGGGATCAGCCCTTGCTTGTCTCAATCTTTTCATGTCTGTGGATTGCGACAGCTTTTCAGACCAGCAGGGCTGTGCCAGCTTTCTGTGATAGTTTTGTCGCACTAGGCCTTGAAGGCATCTGAGTGCACTGGTTTCTGACCTCAAGTGCTGAATGCCATGCTGTTTGCCCTGTGCTGCTACCTCTTGCTGCAGATGAAGATCCAGGTGTTGGGCTATCAAAATGAGCTCCCCAGGAGCAAGGAAGCTCAGCAGCAGAGGCAGAGGTTGCAGCAGCGGGGCTAATTCAGCAGCTGACAGCACAGCTGGACGCTGTGTGCACGCTGAGTTGAGCAACACAGCAGCAGTGGTAATTAGTTAGGCGTCGAGCATGGTATAGACCAGTTGCGTACGTAACTCATGTCCAAGCTCCATTATCTAGGACTGCAGACATAATGTTCTGCTTTCAAAGATTCGCAGTCGTGGATTAAATACACGGGCAAAAGCACATGCAGCTACGACTTTGTGATGATGTGGGCTGATGCCCTGCTTACGATGAGGCTTGCATGCTCAACTTTACAACTTAATTGCAACATGCAGTACCTCAGTGTCCTGCACAGACTTCATCACTTACTGCCTGTTGCTTGTGCCCATTTCACATGTGCAGGTGTCCAAACACTCCTGCCTGCCATCATCAACAGCTGCATCGGTCCCCGACTGAGAGCAAAGACAAAAACAGGCCCTGTCAGCAGTACACCCCATGCTAAAGATGCTGGCCTGGGTCCCACAGACAACGCCGCAGCTGTCGACAGTTACGGTTAATAACAGTTGCAGACAGAGCAGCAGGAGGTCATGCGTCAGCTGAAGTACCAGTACTGCATGGCTCAGTTGAAGATAGTGCAGGCAAAACTGCTCAGCCTTGCTGTTGCTGCGCAATGAGTAGGTGACCTGCACCTTGTTGTTGGCACAGCAATGGTTTTTGTTTCAAATGAAGGGCATATGTGATCTGCTGGTTGAGTGTTACGGCAGTCCAGCAAGCATAAGAGGCGATTAGGCCTGAAACAGCTGCAGGATTAAGGAGGATAGCGAGGCCGGGCTTGCATGCCGGTCGACTACAGTGCTACTCTGCTGCTTACTACATGCTGAAACAGATCAACGAGCAACCTTGTGACAGCAGCTGGGCATGTGGTATACTTGACTGCAAGTGCAAGCCATATGCTTGTTTTCCCCTCAGCTGTTGGGGCTGTTGCAACACAACTTGAATGTTTCTTATACAACAGTGGTTGAAGTGATTGCAGCCATGCTGCCTCGCGTTTTCAAGTGCTTGCATCGTTCACTTGTCTAAGTCAACAATAGGATTGTTCACACAAAACAACAGCTCATGCTGTCTATCTGTCGTGTGCACCACACTCAGGGGTGTGACAGTACAGATTGATGTTACCAACCGGCGATAGCGGTACCTGGGTGACCCTTCTGCCCTGGCGATGCCATGTCTGCTTGTTTGCCTACCATGTGCGTGCAGATACCGAAATTCTGCGAAGCAGAATGGAGGCTAACAAAACGGGGGGACACTCGGGGGACAAATGCCAACCCTGGCACAGCAGATCAAGGCGGGAATCAAACATGCAAGAAATCGAACGCCTGCAACATTGTCATACTGCCCGCGTGGAGCAAAACAAAGCGGTCGGCAGGGCGAACGGTGCAGGCAATGCAAAGCATCGTTCTTGCGGGGCAACACCTGCCCTCTGCTGATGAGTACAGCTGTTAGCATATCATACTTGGTTCGTATGTACAGTCTTGCAGTGTCAAGGAACCTTGATCGCAATCCCGTCTGTCAGTGATTGCATCGATTGACGTGGACTGGGACAGCAGCATGCTAACGCTTGCTTGCTCTCTACTGCTGGCAGGGAACAAAAGGCCAAAACGAGAACACAATGCAGAGGACTGTTCCACACCCATAGTTCCACACTGCTCGCTGCACACGGCGTGCTGTGACAACAAGGGTGCCGTAGCTTGCTGCCCCTGCTGAGTTTGCATGTGCCTGAGCTGTTATCTGAACTGCTGTCTCTGCTGCTTTCTACGTTGCAATACTAGCTGTGTTGGTGCTGAGGAGGATCGAAAGCAGCAGGTGCAAAGAAGCGAGTGATAAACGATTGGTCAGGTGCTGCATTCGCATGGGGCATGTGTCGGCAGCAATCAAGGCAGCTGCAAGGAAATCAAAGCTATCATAGCTTTGATGGCATCAGGGGCTGGATGCAACAAACTCTGCATCTGATACCGTGAAGGCGCATACCAACCAGGCATAGCAGCACTCCAACGTTGACAAGCAGCCAGTGATTTGGTAGCCGCTGAGTGCAACAATTTCTAGGGTATCCTGCGGAGCCAGCCGACTGTCAGGTGCCAATGCTGCCTCATTCGTGCGTTGTCACGTAGACATCCGCGACTAAGACTGGAAAGCTAAAAGCGTACATGGTCATGCTGGTGCTTGTATGGTAGCTGACTGGACAGTGCCCATGGTCACTATGCTTTCTACCATTTGCTGAATGCTGGCAATCATGTTCACCTCAAGTACACTCAGCTGAATCTTCTGATTCAATTCATAAGCTGCTGATACCAGCTGTGCAGAGTGGCTCCGTTCGTTCACTTGTTTTACAGGTGGGTTCTGCTGGTCAGCTGATTACCCATTTCGAAATGGTCGAATTCGTCAGGTGCCTTCAACCTAAGTTGCTTGCTGAGCAAATGTTAGACACCTGCCCGCGTTGTGATCGTGCTGTAATCTCTGCAAGTTTTGGAACGGGCACAGGAGTCTGCATCACAGCTGCAATCGACGCTGATGCAGAAGGTGGCTTGCCCAGTGAACGCAAGCCAGAGAGTCGGGCTGCACAACGACTGTAAACAATGTTTCACAGTTATCTTATTTCCTAGCTCCTGACGATTTGAGAGAGTCTGAGTGCAACGAGATATGTGTTAAGCTGTTAGAGGGTGCAGGGTCTCGGTCTCCCGACTGCCAGATCGTAGCAGGAGAAATAGGGGCATGTGCTTTTCGGCCATCCATCCAGTTGCGATCTTGTGCTTTCGAAAGTCCTCCAGCTCCTCAGCTTTCGTTCTCTTACAGCAATCCTGCACACCAGGCTGGTGTCACCAACAGCAGCTTTGCACAATGTTACAGCCGCCTCAAATACATTTCAGAGACCTTCCACCAGCTAGTCCTCGTCTGTCTGAAGTACTGTCTACTTCCAAAAGTGAATTCACACAGAAACATCTTTGTCGATACAGAGACCTTAGCCAGCGCCACAGCTTGCTGTATGTCACCTTTGATCATACTAGAAGCTGCCTTTACGAACGGCATGAGATTTGTACCCAGCGGGTAGCATGCATCATGTCGAGGGTGATGGGTTGCAATGGCAGCGCACAGCAGGCAATAGCATCCTTCAACAGCTGCCGCCTGATGGAATCAGGCAGGGACGTGGCAGGTAGAAAGATGGTGAGTGACAGATTGTGGTGTGGCTCACATGTTCGTGTCTACAGTCAGTTGCCATCGCACAAGGACCCTCCCCTTGTGCTTGCGGGTTCGCCCCTTGTTGATCTCAGGTCGCGTTGTCTTACAGGCTTATACTGGACCCATCGTCATTGTGGCCGAGGCTGCAGTCCGCCACCACAACTACCCCAGCTTTGTGTGGAATGATTCACCTGCTTACGACAGCCTTCAGGCCAAGTTGAGGTTGACAATGGTGCGTTTGGCATTGCTGAAGGAGTATCTAAAGAGTACTTAAGATATCTGACAGCAGCTGTGTGTAGCGTAGTGCTGCCACCACCATGTCTCGGTGTGCACAGTGACAATAAGATAGTCAGCACAAGCAGGCTATAGCTAGGCAGCATGTATGTTACAGCAGTGACAGCTGCTACTATCACTTGAGAAGTTTAAGGCTTCTGTCGCAGCTATGTCAAAGCGTGTTCACACTCAAAAATATAGTGATCTGCACATGGCTTCCATGATTCTGCAGCCACACTTGCTGCTGTTACACAGCCCAACCACAGACGCTGATGTTAGCTGTCTGTTATGCGTTGCAGTATGGAGATGATGTTGACAAACATGAAGAAGCACTTATTGAAGACCACATCCGAATGTACAGAAAGGCGATTGCAGCCCAGCAGGCCCTCATCCCACACCTGGTGGACTTCTTGTCCCTCAACAAGACACTGGACAGGCTCACCAAGTGCCTTACAAACCTGAAAGTCCCCAAGCAAACCATCAAGGCCATTGCAGCCAAGGTATCTGAGCTAGACTGCCTGTGGAAAGACAGCATCCCTGCAGACTGGCTGTCCACCCCACCAGTACCACTGCCCAAGCCCAACAAGGACTGCATTATTGAGGAGGTCAGCAGCAGCAGGTACACGGGTGCGCAGGATGATGCAGACTGTTACATAACAATTCAGACATGGCCACTCAGCAGTCAGAAGCAGCAGGAGCAGCAGTTGTCCATTGTCAGCTACAGCACCAAGCATGCTGCTGAAAGCACCCCCACTACAATAGCAGCAGCAAGCCAAAACCAGGGGCCAAGCAAGCGATGGGGCATGCGTATCCTCAAGGGCATGACAGCAGCAGGTGTTGCTCTAGCAGGCTTGGTAGCTGGCAGGAACGACCCAGCAGTAGCTGCAGGATGCAAGGCATGGCTTAGCAAGGGGCAGCACTGAGCACAGAAGGATTCTTTGCCAATCATTCATCCAACTCTTCCTGTGGAATGTTGCCCAGCAAAACAACTGGCAGGGGTCACTGTTGAGGCGCACCTGCTCCCACCCCAACACAACCAAGCTCCTGCCCAAGGTGCCTTCAGCAATTGTACATTCTGGTCTCAAGTCATCAGGGATGCTTTACTCCTGGAGTATTGCAGTCTCAATCCTCACTTTGCCTTGACAACAACTGTTGCAGTGTGCTGCCCTTGTTGGAAGCATGCTGTTCAGGGTCTCCCTACTCCTGCAGTAGTGGGTTCTCTGTATCAGTTCATCTTGGCACTTGCGTCGGTTTGCTGCCTTTGCTGGAAGCATACTGACTATATAGTGAGGCTGACAGCCTTTGACACTCTTGTCAGGCTGCAGGACAGTGACACACTGTTACACACCAAGTGTTGGTTGCTGATTGTTGCATCATGGATGGCAGTGATGGTCTGCATGGCTTTGAAAGGTGTTTGGGCTTAGGATAAGCAGTGGTTATTGGGCTGATGGGCTGTAGCAAGGCTTCTGGGTTTTGGTGTGTATTTGTATTGTATGCAAACGTTATTCAAGACAACACACAGTTCTAGTTTGGTCAAGCTATGTATGTGGCGGTTGATGTTCTGTGTACACTGATCCATATCACCACAGTGCAGTCTGCTATAACTACATTGCATAACACAACATTATTTGCTATCTGTGCTGCCGAAAGTGCAGCAGCTTAGCGTAGACCAGTGTATGCTACAGAAGACAGCCCCTTGTCTTGCTCTGTGCTGCTGAAAGTGCAGCAAGTCACACTTCATGACCATCTTATACCTTTGGCGCTTGTCTGCCAAAGCAGTGTTGCTGAGACACGCAGCATCAAGTCGTAGCTCTTTTATGAAACAGATTCGGTTGCATCATTGTGTGTTGCATTTGCTGTTGCATTACATACTGTTTTGTGACCTGTTGCAGTTGATGTTGCATCACTCTCTGTCAAGGTGGGGTGCTCTGTTAACCCCTTGTATACACATCAGTTTTAAGGTTGACTGCGGCAGTTTGGTGTTAAGCCAGAAGACTGCAGGCCGCAGCTGGGCTTTCGCATTGTACTGGTGCCTTGTTGCAACTCTTGCAACATGCACCTTTCCCATCTCAACATCAGGGACTATATGTTCCAGACTTCAGATCCTAGATCTGCTGTATCAGTCAAGAGTTTTGATGGCTGGGAGCTACGTGTGTCCATGCAACATCCAGCATGATCAGCGTATACTAGTGATGATTCACCATACTTCTCAGCACACATGTGTCATACTCACTGCTTGTTTGTCACCCCAGCAGTAAGCGACCTGTGTGGTGTGTTCTATGTGTGTGAGCAAACTACTCAGAGAGGTCGCTGCATGTAGCTGATGCTTGTGATCACTTGTGGGTGGCTGGGTACACTAGTCAGGCATAGAAGGTGTGGGCAGATGCTGTTACAGATCTGTGTCAACGACTGTGCTGTGTTTGTAAATGGGTTGTTTGCATATCTGTCGCTCTTACAAACTCTGTCATACCTCTGTCTGCTTGCGTGATCTGTATCAGCTTTGGCCAATCACGCTCTGGTCTTTTGAGTTATATCTGAGAATCACAAGTAATCACAAAGCAATGCTGCTGGGAATGCAGCCTTCCATACCATTCACCGCCTCAGCTGCCAATGCTGCATTGTAGCCTCACATCAGTGAACCTGCAGTGCATGATTGCTGTTACTTTACACAACAGGCATGGTCGTGTATTGTTGTTGGTGTGAATGTCTGTGGGTAAGGAAGGTTTCCATATCGCTCATATGCAATGCGTAAGTGGATTCCATATTATCTGTATGCAATGCGTGAGTGCTGCCTGTGGGCAAGCAGAATGGTCATGTTTCTCGAGCCACATGCTAGTGCTCTGCATTGGCAGGTGCCTTTGTGGGTATCAAAGTCAGGAATTTGTGCTGTGTTGCCATGTCTGCCCTGATTGCACTGCAGCAAGGCTTGAAGGTCTTGGAAGGATCTTGCAAGTTCTTCAGCGCAGGACAACGGCTTCCTGTAACATGGCTTGAGATTTCCATATGCTAATTGCTGTAGCTAGTCACTTGCTGTAGCCAGCTTGTTGTGGCAGGACACAGCTGAACATTGTCTACGGAGACTGCAGGGATTTAGCTTCCCCGTATTTTGACATACTTTGTTGAGCTCAGCCTCCTCGACTGTTCACATATACATCATAACCTGTTGTGGTGTTGACACCAGTTGTCAGTCATTTTGTCTGTTTGCACGAGTACATGAGTCTGGTGCTTCAGGGCTTAGCCTATGCGTCTGGTTCCTGAGTTGGCAGCATTGCTGCGGCTGGTAGACATGGACTATGGCTGGACCGGATGATGATCAGGGATCTGGTGGCAACATCAGGTGAGTGCTGTTGAGCAGTGTTGGCACAGGTTCTATTTGCATTGACACCTGCCTGACAGTGTGCCACAGCGTGTGGCATCGGTAAGGCTCTGGTGGGGGAGCAGTAGAGAACAGCTGGCGTGCAGTCACTTTGCGCCATCATAGTACGCCAATCAATGTCTGTCAGTTGCATATCAGTGCTTGCCAGCTGACCTGTCACCATTGCAGATGACAGCCTGGCAACTGATGAGGCTGCTTGGGGCTGGCTGTACAGCTCCCAAGTGCCAATACAAGTTGGTTGTGAGGGCTGATGCGTACAACTATTTGAAAGTGCTAATCGTCATGGCTTTTGCCCTTTGCTGTTTACTCTGCTGCATATTGCGGTCCAGGCGACGGTCTACCATTATGAACAGCAGGAGCAAGGAAACTTAGCAGCAGAGGCAGAGGCTGCAGCAGCTGACAGCGCAGCTTGAGGTCACGTTGAGCAACACATCAGCAGTGTCAGACTGCTCGGAGCACTGTTGCAGCAGTAGGAATAGGGGCAGCCACAGCAGGGGCCGCAGCAGGAGTGCTAGTCAGGAACACGGGCGCAGGATTCGCTCGGGATCAAGATGCAGGGACGGGCATTGTAGCAAACGGCATATATACCAGTGACGTGTTGCCAACATCAATGATTATTGGGTTGCTTTGGTGCCAGCACGTAGCTCAGTTTGTGGCTGAACGGCTGGAGTGGCTTCGCTTCCAACTTTGTGGCTTGGTCAGGTCGACAGCCTGTCAGCTCTCCTCAGGAGCTCAGGATGTCCTCACCGCTGAAAAGCACCACATACTGTTGCAAAACCATTGTGGGTGCAATGACTTCCTTGATCCTGCTGCGTGCTTGGCCAGTACAGTGTTCGTGCTCTGATACCTCGGCAGAACATAGCTTGTTTCGGGTTACTGTTGGATATGGCTGAAGCGGACCGCAAAGGTCCAGCTTGTCGCGGTTTTGCATGTTTCTATTTGAAACATCCTACTGCGAACCGGCGACCAATACATAGAACAGACAAGACAGCCTGGCCTGCTTGGCTGAAGGTTATATGCATGGTTGTAGAGTGGATATCAAGGGCTGCGTGATCATCACAAGTTGTGAAGGATTTGACCACCATAGACAACTCGCGAGAATTGCGTGAGGCCTCTGACCGAAGCCTCAGTGGACGCCATTTAGAACTAAACAGTAACCAGCACTATCGGGTTTCGTCAGCTGTGCAGTATGGGCACACCTTGGGGAGAAGAGCGTGCTTGTGCTCGGGACTTGCTGCCTTGGTGAGCTACCAGCGTGACGATGGACCTACCTCCAACTAGCACAGGCACAAACACCTACTGCTGGTTAGTTGGGGACAGATAGCAACAGTGTTCCGCGTCAGGAGCTATTGGTCAGTCAAAGACGCTCAGACGCACACACAGCTCCTGCGCTTATTCAAGCTTCTTGAGAACATCTCTGTGCGCCTCGGGCCATGAACGTTGCAAGCGGTCAACAGTGTGCTGCACCGATGCGTTGTGTGACTGCTACAAATACCGTCTTTGAAGGAACCACACAATCTGGACTGTTCTCCAGCCAGCCCAGTCACTGACAGCCAACAAGCCACCAAGAATAGTGCTGCACACCAAGCAATTCTTTTGTTGAAGTGCTGTGACGTTCAATGGTCAGATGCAACATACTTTCAACATGACAGCAACGAATGGGGTCTGACTCGAACTCTGATGCTTGCTGACACTACTGTGCAGGCCTGCCCCTAGGGCTCCAGAAGACCCTTCAACATGGAGCTGGACTAGCAAAAGTAGCCCAAACAAATGGCAGGAAGGCAGTATTGAGACAGATCAGGTGCGACTTCAAAACCAGCACTGACCTGCATATGTGATGAGCCAGTGCTGCTGTGACACTGGCAGCATAGTGTGTGGGCATGCACTGCCACATGTACAGCTTGCTAGCGCTGTGCTTCATGAGAAAGTCATGTGGCAGCAACATATAAACCACTGTAGTACGGTCTGCTTGGAACAAAGTCTGATGACACACAATCCATCTGATCAGACTCCATCTGATCAGAGCATCATGCTGTATGATACAGCTCAAGAGACATGCCCTGTGACAGCGTACACCTGTCTGCAAGGATGGCATCTTATCGTCACAAACACACTGGTTGCTTGTTCATCAGCTGTCGAGGTCCGCCCACACTCCCAGCCTGTCTGACGATACAAGACCGTGACTGCAGGGTGTTGTCTTAACAACTGTGATGGGACTCCCCATGTTCTGCTGCTTGTCTCTCTCCAGATCATGGACCTGATCAGCGATATGGAAGAGGGTTTGATAGGATTTCAGCACATCCTGCAGTCGCCCGACCTTACTCATGAGGAGCTTAAGAATTCTACAATCAGATCAGTAGTAGACCAGCAGGAACTCATAGAAGAAGCTATAGCAGCAATAGACACTGCAGAACAGTATCCCTCAAAAACTGTACTGCGGTTAATGCAGGAAGCAAAGACATTCCAGGAAAGCCTTGATGCAGTGTCAGATGCTCATAAGGATCTGAAGGTGCGCCATGATGGACTGAAACACATCTTGTTTCAGTTTGCAGCAGACACTGCAGCATACACATCGTTGAAGACTAGAGAGAAGCAGCAATTTGATAGTTCAGTGGAAGCTTTTCGTGAGGCTGCACTGAGTGCAGATTCACAAGTTGCAGCTATTCATCTGGCTTCAGCAGCCACTCGCAACGCAATCACAGCAGCAACCTTGCAGGCAGGTACAGACCTGCAATCATCAATCTTGGCAGAAGCGCTGCAGCTTGCTCAAAAAGCGGCTTCCCTGGGCAATGAAGCGCTGGCAGACATCCTTCCGGACATCAACCTAAGGAGTGTGCCTGACAGTGCTGATGATGACTTTTTCACACTTATGGCAGCAGCAGGTGCTGGGCTGGTGGGAGTTCCTTCAAAGGTATGCAACGTGATTGCAGGACGGCAGTCTCTTGCGTATGTGGCATGCTTTGCAACTGTGTCTACATGGGCCTAGACTTTACCCATGGGAATGTGTATGCCAATAGTATCGATAACCCTTGGCTGGTCAATTGTACAATGACGGCACATACACAGTTTCTGGTGCATTGCAAGTGTAACTCAGGGCACTACGACTGTGTCTGCATCTATAGGTTCACTGGTCTCTGCTGCCAGCAACAGCTGCCAGCAGCAGCATAGCTACCTTTGCTCCAGCACCTCTGGACATCTACTCCTCTTCATCACGAGTTGATGTCACACATGTTGATGTAGACACTCTGGCACTGATGATGCCTGATGATGCAGGCAACAAAGGCACAGGAAGTCACTGGCTGGAGCGTGCATATTTGCTGCAGCAGAAAGCTAGTTATAC
>JARWLF010000549.1:0-15011 GCA_029853055.1 Scenedesmus sp. KT-U
TCGGCCACCCTCTGCTGCTCCTCCTCGATCCTTGCCTTGCGCAGGCGCTCCTCCTCGGCCACCCTCTGCTGCTCCTCCTCGATCCTTGCCTTGCGCAGGCGCTCCTCCTCCTCGATCCTCGCCTTGCGCAGGCGCTCCTCCTCCTCGATCCTCGCCTTGCGCAGGCGCTCCTCCTCGGCCACCCTCCGCTGCTCCTCTTCGGCCCTTGCCTTGCTTTCACGCTCTTGGCGCAGTAAGGCGGCCTGCTCCTCGGCAATCTGGAGCTGCAGTAGCTGCAGCTGCTGTGCAACTGAGATGGGGCCTGTTTGACGGGGCTTGTTGGCGCACTTGTTATGGTGGTTCTTCATGCCCCTTGGGGTGAAGCACTTTCCACAGTACTCGCAAGCGACTTTGGCGGCGGCAGTAGTGTTCATGCTTGTCATTGTTTGGTAAGCACCCATGTGTGGTGTGTCTTTAAATGTGTTTCGGCGCCCTGCTCCCTGCCAAGCTAGTCGCGAGCAATGGCAGGATGCAGCCCCCAACAGAGTGGGTTCGGGTGTCCACCCATAGCCTGTTTTTGATGACCACGATCTTTCGTCTGTGCTGGTCGCAATGACGCAGGGACGATGACAGCCTCTTTCACCCGACTCGACCACAATGGAGGCAATGCGGCGGACGAAACGACTTGAGGTGCGGGCCACCATGGTCTTGGCCATGTTTCGGTGCCTCGGCAGAGATGGGCAGGTGCTGTTTGAGGGCCAGCTCGAGACTGCCGCGTGCCGCCAAGAGGGTTGCGGGGCGCTGGTCAGCGTGGGCGGGCCGTACTGCAGGGAGCACATGAGCCAGTGCATGCTGCTCGAGCTGCGGCACTCCACGATCCCCGGGGCCGGCCTAGGGTTGTTTGCTGTTGGCGAGGGGGTGGTGTTTCGCCGGGGTCAGGAGGTGTGTAGCTATGGCGGCGAGCCCATCACGGCCGAAGAGGCACGGCGCCGCTACCAGGGCCATACTGGACCGTACCTGATCTGTGGCAGCAGGGACTACTACGAGGACGGGGCGCTGCGGCGGGGCGCGGGAGCAATGGTCAACCACGCCGCGTCCAGGGCGGCAAACGCCCGCTTCAGCTACTGTGCCAGGGCCCCACCAGGGGCCAGGTTCAAGCTGCTGGCAGTGCGGCCGATATTGGGGGGGCAGGAGGTGCTGTGCAATTATGGGCGGGCATACAGGACCAGCGACGGGATGTCCCATGCCACACAGCTGGCCCAGGACTGCCAGGCCGACGGTCCTTGCAGTGCGGGGTCGGTTGCTGGTGGGCACAAGGCAATGGCACGCGAGGCGTTCGGGATGCAGCCTGCCACCGTCGGGCACGGCGTCGCGATAAGGCGGTCGGGGATCGGGTCACATGCAGGCAACGGCTTGTTTGCCACCCGTCCTTTCGCCCGCAACAGCATCGTCACAGAGTATGAGGGCACGCTTGTATGGAAGGCGGATGCCATGAAAGCAAGCCCCGAACAGACCGCCCACCACATGGGCCTGCCGAACGGCTACGCCATCGCCGGCCTATGCGACCCTGCACTGGCTGGCGGCAAAGGCGGTGGCTCGTTTGCCAATGATGGGTTCCAGGTCCCAGGGCGCAACAATGCAACCTTTTGGGCAAAGCACGAGCCTGGGTCCCCCATGGTCCGCATGTTCTTGAAGGCCACCCGCGACATAGCCGCCGGAGAGGAGATCTTTGTGGGCTACGGTCGCTGCTATTGGAGGCGTCGTGCCCAGCTACTTCTTGGCGGTTAGCAGGTACTGCTTGATCCTTGCCAGGGCTTGCTGCTGGTCCTGGCGCAAAGCCTCCACAAGGGCTGGCGGAGCTTTGCTGATGGCCAAGGCCACCGCCTCGGCTTCCTCGCGGCGCATGTTGGGCATGGCCTGCAACAAGCCCAGCATGGCCAGCTGGTACTTGTTTTCGGTGGACGCAGTCGGCGCCGCAGCTGCCTTGGCAGCCTCAAGCTCTGCCCTCGCCGCAGCTGCCTGGGAGGCGATCTGCGCCTCGAGCTTTGCCCTCGCCGTCTTTGCTGCCTGTTCGGCCTCGGCCCTTGCTTTTGCCTCAGCGGCTGCCTTTGCCTTGGCCTGTGCCTCCCTGAGAGCGATGTGGGGAGGGGTCCAGTTCTCCCTGGCTGGCTGGCGCAGCCACAGGAACAGGGCCACCGCCGCTCCGGCCAGGGCGAGCAGCACCGCCTGGTCTTCCTGTCGCATGGTGATGCATATGCAGCAGATTATTCTGCCCGCCGCGTCCAGGGCTGTGTGGGCATCTTGTGGCTGGATCACATGGGCAGCACTGTCCTCGAGCTGGCGTCCGTTGCGGGCGGCGCGGTGCCCACCTGGAGCTGGCAGGGGTGGGGCACCTCGCTGTGCTGGTTTGCCAACGTGGTTGGCCACGACCCGGAGCTGACTGAGCGAGTGTGTCGGCTGCTGTTTGGGGCCGCCGGGCTCGGCATGAACATAGCACGCTACAACATCGGGGCCTCGGATGTCCGCCGCTCGCCAGGCGACTTCCGCCCTGGTGGGGCTGCTCCTTGCCTGTGGCAGCGCAAGCCGCCACCGCAGCACAAGGACCGCCTGCAGTGGGAGCTTGACGAGCCACAGCTTGCGGTGCTGCGCTGCGCCCTGCGCCACGGCGCCGACACGGTGCAGGTATTCTGCAACTCGCCGCCTTTCTTCCTCACCTCGTCCGGCTCTTCCAAGGGCGCTTGCTGCCCTCTGCTCGGCAACCTGCCCGGCCATCACGTGGCAGCGTACGCCGACTTTGTGCAGGCCGTTGTTGCAGAGCTGCCAACCGTCAGCGGCGCCCCCGTGCACTCCATCTGCCCCTTCAACGAGCCCTCCTCCATGGCGTGGGTGGAGCCAGGCTCTCGTCAGGAGGGCTGCCGCATGGGCTGGCGCGGGGCCCTTGCAGTGCTGAGGGCGATGGGCCAGCAGCCTGCCCTGCGCTCCAGGCTGGCAGCCTTCGACGAGTTCTGTGTGGCCAACTCTGTGCTGCGCCTGCTCTGCATGCCAGGGCGCCGCAGGCAAGCACTCAAACTGGTCACCACACACACCTACACCTCTGCAGCCTTCCGCCCAGGCAGCTGGTGGGCACCGTGGCTCTCCAGGCTCCAAGACAATGGCGTCACCCGCTGGGCTCTGCGGCGCCTGGCCCGCGCCAGCGGCAAGCCCTTGTGGGTGAGTGAGTACGGGCAGGCCACCTCGCACGGGCAAGGCCTGGCGGCCAAGATCATGCACGACCTTGTGACCCTGCGGCCCAACGCCTGGGTGTACTGGCAAGCAGTGGAGGACACGGGGTCACAGTGGGGCCTGCTGCAGGTGCCCTTTGGGCGCCTGCAGGGTGAAGCAACAGAGGTGGGCGAGAGCAGCCAGTTCCAGGTGATGCGTGTGTTTTGCAAGCACCTGCGGCCAGGGTGCAGGCTTGCCCGCCTCGCAGACAATGCCGTGGCGGCACAAGGCCGTGACACCTTGTCTGTTGTGGCGACCTGCCGGGGGCAGGAGGCACAAAGGCTGAGCGTGCGCCTGCCCAAGGGCCGTGTCTTGGGCGGCGTGATGGACATCTTTGGGGCCGACGATGCCTCCGTGCACACCTACCATCTTGCCGCCAGCACACTGCAGGGCGAGGTAGCCGACCTCGCCGTCCTGCGGCCCGGCAGTGTGGTTGGCTGCACCTTTGCCTTGGCAGCAGAGCCCCGGCAGGATCTCCTGGCTGCGGCCCTGGCCGAGTGATCCCACTTGAGCGGGCGCAGTCCGGCAGGGCCGCTGCCAATGGATGTGCTTCACCAAGTGCGCACCCGCACAACGGATGCCGAGCTACATGCTGTGATTGCACAGCTGCCCAAGAACACGGCCAAGCCATGTGCCAGCAAGCTGGCCCGCCTGCGCAGGCTCATTGACGGCTCACGGTGTGCCCCATGCACCCTGGCAGCCGTCATCCTGGGAGACGTGCACACCACAAGCCGCTGGCTGCAACAGGCTGCAGGCAGCGACATCACCTGCCTGACTCAGGCGCTAGAGGCCATCCTTGCCGTGCTCAAGCACGCTTTCCCTCTGCTGACGCCCCCCTTGCGCGAGCGCTACCAGCGGGCCTGGCGCCAAGCCTACGCGGCGGCGCGGGAGGAGCTGGCCCAACAGGCCGAGGCATCTCGCCAGGCGGCCGCGCAGCTGCATGTAACCAAGCTTGAGGCCCTGACCCAAGCCATCAGGGCCCTAGCCAAGGGCGACATGGACAGGTGCCTGCTGGTGCTCTTGCTGCGCATGGCTGGGCGGCTCAGCGACGAGCTTGTGGGGCGGCTGGGCGACATGGCAGTGTATGACGGCAGGGGCGGTGCCTGCGATGCCCCCGGCGAGGAGATCCTGCAGGACTTTGTGTTTGTGGACGACGGTGCCGAGGCTTCGTACCTGGCCTTTCGCAGCAGCGGCGAGTCGGGGCCCACGCAGGTGCGCGCTAGGCTGCCGGAGGACGTGGCAAGCGAGATCAAGGCGTCGCTGGACCTGAGGAGGCGCTCTCACCTGCTTGTCCAGAGGGGGGGCCACCCCTACAGGGTGCATGCCAGCTTCCAGAAGCGCATGCGCTGCGCCCTGCATGGAGCCCTTGAAGCTGCAGGCCAGGCATCGGTGAGCCTGGCGGACATGCTGGCCATTGCCCGCAGCGGCGACGGAGTGCTGGAGCAGAAGAGGGCGGCAGTGGTGGCGGCAGCTCAGTGATGCTCACCAGGGCAGGGTGCAGCGCAACCCTGCCGCCCTGATGTCTGCAGCAATGGCGTCCACCCGCTCCCGGGGTGGTGGGGGCGTGTCAAGCAGGGGGTAGTCCAGGCCCAGCCTGACCCACTTGTGTATGCCCATGCGATGGTAGGGCAGCAACTCAATGGCCTCCAGGGTCGAGGCGGCCGGCCCCTCTTTGGCATAGCGGATCAGCGCCTCCACCTCCGGGGCAGTGTCGGTGTAGCCTGGCAGCACCACGTAGCGGAGGGTCCACGAGATCCCCTGGTACTTTGCGAGCTCCTCGCCAAAGCGGCGCGCTCGGCGGCACGAGGCCCCCGTGATGGACCGGTAGGTGGAGGGCACGGCAGACTTGATGCACCACAGCACCTCGTCTACGTTTGGGAGCACACCGTGCACAGCAGCCAGGGTGCCGACGCCAGAGGTGTCAAGCGCTGCGCTCATGCCCAGCTCGGCCTTGGCGGCGCCCATGAGGGCGGCACAGAAGGCAGGCTGCGCCAGAGGCTCCCCACCGCTGACCGTGATGCCGCTCACGTGGTACTCCCTGAGGCGCCGAAGCCGCTCCACCACTGAGCCCACCGAGGCGTCCTCGGCAGAGCATGCCCAGGACATCTCGGGGTTGTGGCAGATGCGGCAGCGCAGGGGACAGCCGGCAAGGAAGACCATGGCCCTGAGGCCGCGGCCATCAATGCATGTCATGGTGTCGATCTTTGCCACCCTACCCAGGGTGTGCATGCTCTTTATGAGCACTGTGGCTGCGCCTTAAACCTTAGATGCATGCCAAGGCCGCGTTCTCCCGGCCCTGTGCGAAATGTGTGCCAACTGCCATAGACATGACAGACGTGTGCGACCCTCGCCTAGCCCCAAGCTACCGCCATGCAGAGGGGATCCTGATCGACCACAGGCTGTACCACAGCGTAGCCGAGTACGTGCAGGCAGGCGGCGATCTTGCTCGAGGCATGTTACACAAGCTGGCGCAGAACCTGCACCTGCAGCCGCTCCTGGCCAGGCAGCTCCTGCACCAGGCTCGCTCTTCGCCAGGTGCCCTTGGGGAGTGCTTTGAATGGCTGCACGACCAGTTCCGCCAGCGGGCGCCGCAGGATGTCTTTGACCTTGTGCATTGCATGGCAAACTGCAATGCACACGTGCAAAGCCGCACCCTCCAGTTCTTCAGCAGGACCCTGCCCTTTGTCGGCGCCTCACGCTGCGCTGTGCTGACAAACATGTACTGCCAAAAGCAGCTCTTCGGGTGCGCTTATGCGGACGAGGTGGAGCAGGTGCTCAGGGCCCTGGAGCCCAGCCCAGTCACAGGAGCCGAGTGAGCAGTGCCTCTGCGCCTGCCACGCCGCCCACACAGGCAGCCACTGCCGCCCCTAGCCCCAGGGCTGTCAGCTGGCCGTCCATGCCCAGTCGTGCCTGCTGGACTAGGAGAGGGAGTCCAAACTTGAGCAGCAGGAGGAGCACGGCGGCAAGAATGACATAGCGGTGCACATGGGGCTCCTGCATGACCCGTGCCAGGTAGTGGGGGCGAGGCTTGGGGGGCTGCTCGGGCACCTCAGGCACGGGGGGTGCAAGGGGCTGCTCCTCCTGCGCCGGCTCATCCACGTAGGGCTCGGTACATGCCTCCTCCGTGCTTGAGGCTGCCGCTGGTGCCCTGAGCTCCTCTTTCAGCTCATCCAGCATCTGGTGGTATGATGGTGCACCGGCTGTCATCGCACACTGCTGCTCGGCACGAAACTTTTCTCGCGAATCAAACGTCCAAATAATTACCTGTCAACAGGAACAAAGGCATGTCGAGTGGGACGACGATGACGCTCACGGTCCTGGTGGTTTGTTGCACCGTGATGCTGCTTGGCGTCGGATTCCTGTACGCCACCAAGCAGTGCCCGGTGGCGGAGTGTGCGGCCTGCCCGGCCCCGAGACTGGGGCTGTTTGAGTACACGCTCAAGCAGCAGCCCCGCAACCCAAGGTCCGTTGGGCTGATGCAGTCCATTGCCCAGCTCAGCGGTCATGGCCAGCGCCTGCTGTGTGGCGTCCTCAAGGGCGCCATGGTGGAAGCCCGCAAGGTAGCCGCGTCCATGCCTGCCACCGGGCAGGGCGTGCACATTGCCGACCCCAGTGCCGTGGTGGCGCCCATAGTGGACAACCTGCGCGCAGAGGTCGCCAAGGCAGGCAGCTTTGTCAGCACAGATGCCGCCACCATGGCAGGCACCCTGAGCTCCTTGCAGACCATCATGGTACAGGCGCTGGAAGCAGGCGCGTCTGTGCCCAACGTGACGGCCAAGGAGCAGATGGGCGCGGTCCTGGACATCATTGAGGACATTGTGGACATGTTGTGCCCGGCCGACGTGCAGCCCAGCAGGCTGGGCTTTGGAGACCCCATGGCTCTGATCAGCAGCCTCATGAACCGCAAGCAGCAGGCCGCGGATGAACTGCAAGTCGTTGATGGGCCTCCCTTGGGCCCTACCGATGCTCCCGATGGGACCGCCGGTGGCCAATGGATGGCAGGGGCGCAGTAGTGCTGACTCTGTCCCTCGACTGCGCTTGGCCTTGAGCCAGAATATGTGTGCGGACGCACATGAGGGGCAGCAGCCCGGCCATGAGTGACGCCATGCGGGACTTGTTGCCCGACCTGCTGGACGGTGCCAACCACGGCAACCTAGTGCGCTTTGCAAGGGTGGACAGGGCATGGCACAACATAGCCACAGCGCGCATCAAGCTCAACTTCACCACACTGAAACGGATGGTGGATCGGCTGAACCAAGCATATGTGGCCTTCACGGAGCGCTACCCCGCGCAGGTAGCCTTGCCCAATGAGCTCACGGATACCATCTGGATGGAGCTGGAGGAGCTGTGCAGCCTGACAGGGCAGCGGGGGTTCCGCGACCGGCACGGCTTGTTTGGGCTCTTGATTGATTACAACACGGTGCCGGAGCTTGTGCAGATAGCCATGCACCAGCTGCTGCTGCAGGGGTCCCAAAGGCGCGCCGAGATGCAGCGCATGCTGCGCGCAGTCTTGAAGGCGCCGGATGCACTGTTGGAGTACTTGCACGGCGAGGGGAATGTGGACTTGCGGCTGCATGAGACCTGGCCGGCAATCAGGGCCGTGCTAACAGCAGCCGTCGAGCGGCGTGGGGCCCTTGCGGGCTTTGAGGCCGTGCTTGCGGCCTACAAGCAGCAGGCTGGCGATGGGGCAGTGCTGCTGCCGACCCTGAAGCAGGCGGCCGAGGAGGCGCTTGGGCAGCTGCTCAGTCGCCCCTTGCGCAAGCTGCTGCTGCCCTCGGACACCGCTCTCCGCGTTCTCCGCTACGACGACGATCGGCTGGACGATGCCTTCTGGTCCCCTGTCAAGGACCTGCCTGCTGCTTGGCTGCTGGAGGTCGCCCTGGAAGTGCAGCGCCAACCCCTGGACCTGGCAGCCATCGACATGCTTGTGGCCCACATTGACCCCCTGCTCCCGCACATCCTGGTGTTTCCACAGCTTGCGACCTGCTCCGACCTCGCCGAATGGTTGGACCGACCAGAGCAGCAGGACCTGAGGGGCAGGTGGGGAGCCTGGCTTCGCAGTTGTGAGCACCACAGGGTCGCCTTGAGGCGCCATGCCAGGAGGGTGCACCGGCTCGCGTTCATCAGCTTCAGGGCCTTGCTGACCGAGGCCCTCGAGTTTGCAGAGCGTATGTACGGACGCCCATCACCCCAGGCAACCTGGATTCAAGACAACTACCTGCTCCTTTTGGGCAGCAGGCGCGCTGACGCAACCATAGCGGCGCAGAACTGGACCGGCGAGCTGCCAAACAGGGCGAGCATGCCGGTGCCGACCTCTCCGTGAGGGGTTGCAGGGCCCCAGCGGGCGGTCAAGGCATGCCACTTGAGGCTGCGCTCCCTCCCCCCCTCAGTAAGCAAGCACCATGGCAGCCCCCGTCGTGCTCCCCAAGGACTTTGATGCCCAGCAGCTGTTCATTGACCCAGTGCCCCAAAAGAACAAGGCCGGCGGCAAGTTCATCCGTGTGTGCTATGGCCCCAAGAAGGCCACCCTGAAGCTGCAGAGCCCTGCCCTGTACATGCCATTTGGGCTGAGCAGCTTTGAGGACGACAAGGGCGTGACGACCCAGAGCGTAGAGGTGTCGCTGCGAGGGCACGAGGAGCCAGGCAGTGTGCACGCCTTCTACAGGGCCCTGCAGGCCATTGACGCGGCCATTCTGCAGGCCGCCGAGGCCAACTCCAGGGCCTGGTTTGGCAAGGAGATGCCAAGGGCCCTGCTGCAGGAGTTTCAGCGGACCCTGGTCAAGCCCCCCAGGGACCCCAGATATGCGCCGCTCTTCAAGGCCAAGGTTGTCAAGGACTTCAAGACGGGGGAGCTCCCAAAGGTGTTTGATCTGGCAGACAGGGCCACTGTGCAGCCTCCTGAGTACCTTGTCAAGGGCACCACTGGCAAGGTGATAGTCACCCTGCCCTCGGTGTACCTGATCAACAAGACGTTTGGAGTCTCTGCCCGCCTGGCACAGGCCCTTGTGCTGAGCCGCCCAGCGCAGGATGAGGGCTGCCTCATAGTCTCTGATGATGCCGAGGACTTCGACGCCGCCGTGTGCGAGAAGGAGGAGGAGGAGGAGGGCCTCTTTTGAGTGGTGCCGCGCCAGTTAAATATTGTGTAACGTTCTGTATGCCTGTGGCCACAAGGAGCCAGACTGCCAGGGCCCGAGCTCGCCACCCGCCACGCAAGGCCACAACGCCCCGAAAGCTGCACAAGAAAACGCCAAAAAAGCGCGTGCACAGGACGCCAAAGCCCCCTCGGAGGCCGAGGCGGCAAAAGAGCAAAGCGGCAGGGGTCACGAAGCAGTGCCGCGCGTCACTGGATGAGGTGCACACCTTCAAGTTGCCGGCCCTTGTCAAGGACTTCCCTCCGGTGCTGCAGGACAAGAACAAACGGTACCTCTTTGGCCTGACCGCTGGGGTCAGTGAGGCCGTGGCCGGCGAGGTGAAGTTTTACGCATGGAAGCAGGTGGAGGACTGGGAGGCGGCCGCAATGCCCAGGCGGCACAGCATGACGTCCAGGATCCAGCAGGGGCCCTTTGACTATGCCGCCAGCAGCACGGCCATGACCTGGCATGTCAACTTTGCAGACCGCAAGTTGTTCCACTACTACGGCGGCCCACTGTTTGCGCAGGACGAGCTGCAGGTTGCCGAGCACCCAGCCCTTGCCTCGCTGCTGGAGGCGCTGCTCTGCAAAACCGGTCGAGCGCCGCACACGTCCCGAGTCAAGGGCGGGCAGCAGCATGCACGTCCCTGCCTCATAACTGGCGTGCCAAGAGTGTGCCAGGTGGATGGGCTGTACGGCAACGAGTTTGCCGGCGCGAGCAGGGAGGAGCTGCGCGCCGCCACCTCCGTGTTCGGCGCCAAAGGCGTGCGGTCGAGCAACATCATTGCCATGGAGGCGGTGCAAGGCGGCAAGGGCGCCTACACCCTGGGCCAGATCGGCTCGCTGCTGGCTGCAGCCTTCACTGCCTTTGCCGCTGCCAAGGCGCTCACACGCAAGGGGGCCAGCTGCAAGATACACACGGGGCTATGGGGGGCGGGCGCCTACGGCAACAACAAGCAGCTGGTCACCATTGTGCAGCTGGCAGCTGCACAACTGGCGGGGGTCGACTCCCTCACACTGCACGGGATCACCGCAGCAGACTGCAGCGAGCTGGCCCAGGGCGTCGCCACCTTCAGGGCCATGCTGCCGCAGGTGGCGGATGCGGCCTCTGTGGTGCAGGCACTCCATGCCCGGAGGTTCAGGTGGGGCGTCTCAAACGGCACTTGAGAGAGCGCGTCTGACACTCGCCAAAAACGCTCGGGCTTGCTTTGCGAGAGATGAGCGCCCCCAGCCTCCTGCACGACGCATATGCGGGCTTTCTGGTGTCGACGGTGGAGCTGCACAAGCGCCTGATGGCCTGCATCGAGCAGGTGCAGGACGCCGACACGGCCACGATGTACCTCAACATGCTCTACTCCTTCCTGTGCGCCCTCAACCAGATGCAGCTGCTTGAGCAGGTGGAGGGGAAGTTTGGAGCAAAGCTGCATGCCCTGCCGCCTGCAGGGCTGAGGGAGGCAGCGCACTTTCTGTTCGGTGTGGTTGGGCCACCCCCTGATCTCGGCCTTGACGGCCCCGGCCCTGCGGCGGGCGGCGCTGATAAAACTATCTGAGCATGACGACACATGCCAGGCGCATGGCGTATGCGGCCGGCATCCTCCCGTACACCTTTCATGACGGTCAGGTGTTCATGCTGCTAGGCAAGGACATAAGGGACAACACATGGAGCGACTTTGGCGGCAAGTCCGAGGCGGTCGACGCAAGGCCACTCGACACTGCATGCAGGGAGTTCTACGAGGAGACCTGCGGCCTCGTCATTGACCCCAAGGCCCTGCACGTGCGCATGGCAGGCCAGACACCCTACAGCCGCACCTACACCCAGCACGGCAAAACCTACTACATGTACACCCTGCAGCTGCCCTTCCGGCCCGACCACCGGGCCAACTTCCGGCGCATGCTGGCCTACATGCGGCACATCCACTGCTTCAAGCGCAAGGTGGAGAAGACCGACATCCGCTGGGTGCCAGTGGATGACATGCTCAAGGGCACCATCCGCCTGAGGCCCGTGTTTGACAACACGTTTCACCGCTGGTGGGCAGAGCACGGGCCGGGGCTCGTTAGGCGCGCCAGAAATGTTTTGGCTTCGTCCTTCAAGCTGGTGCCAGCATGCTCGACGGCAGGGGTATATCATACGAGGCAAACTCAGACGGCGAGCGCACCATACAGCTCAACCCCGAAGCAAGCATGGGCGACGACCGCATTGAACTTGTGCAGCAGAACGGCGCCAACCAACAGTGCTTCTCCGACGCGAGCGCCTTCCAAGACTTCATGAACCCCGCCAAGGTGACGCTCGAGCCAGGCCAGGATGTGGCCATCGAGCACGAGGAGACACCGGCGGAGATCATCCAGCCCGTGGCCCCCGAGCCGTTTGCTGCTGATGCAGCGCAGCCTGGCGAGGGCTACATATCCATCGAAGATGAGGTGGCAGACCTGGCCTTCAAGATAGAGCGGATGCGCAAGAAGGGCATCAAGGTGCGCACCTTTGCGGGCACTGCCGGCGAGCTGCGCGAGATGCGTGCCGAGTTCAACCGTGTCAGGTCCGAGATTGAGTTTGAGAACTCGCTCAAGTTTGGCAAGAAGGCGCTGTGCGGGGTGGTCAGCGTCATCGAGTGGCTCAACCAGAAGTACCAGCCCTTTGACCTCCAGCTTGAGGGGTGGAGCGAGTCTGTCATGACCAGCATTGACAGCTACGAGGGCACGCTGGAGCGTCTCATCAACAAGTATCGCAACCGGGTCAGCACGCCGCCAGAGGTCGAGCTTGCCCTCAGCCTGGCAGCAAGCGGCCTCATGTACCACATGACCAACACCATGTTCAGGCAGGCACTCTTGCCTGGCGGGGCAGGCGCCAACCCAGACCTTATCAAGTCGGTGATGGGGGCGTTCTCCGGCGCGCGGCCCCAGGCACCGCCCGCAGCGCCAGCAGCCCCGAGCCAGGCGCCCGCCGCCGCCGCAACCAAGCCGTATCAAATGAAGGGGCCTGGCATCGACCTGGGGCCAATCCTGCGCTCGATGCCAACCCCCATGCCCTACCCCAAGCCTGCCAACCCGCCTGACCCGTCCCGGCTTCACCAGCAGGTCCCCACCCCACCTCCCCCCCCACAGCCGCCAGCTGCTCCTCCAGTCGTTGCTACGCCCCCAGCGGCCCAGTCTGCGGTCACCATGCTCGATGAGGCAGGCGAGAACGATCGCTTGAGTGACATCGACAGCGAAGACCTCAACAGTGTTAGGTCAGTAGACCTGGAATCGCTGGCAGGCAGCCTCTGTGGCGAGTCGCAGCAGCGCGAGGTGCTCAACTTCAACATACCTGCTCCATCCAAGCAGGCCAACCGCCCTAGGCCCAGATCCAAGGCACCCAGATCAAGAAAGCCAGCCAACAGCAGCATCAAGACCTTTGACATATGAGTTGTAGCGCCTCCCGTGAGGGCAAGTGTGCAATGAGGACTGCCGGTTTCCACCGGTTCCCCCTGGACATATGGCATGGCTTGGCTCCAAACAACAGAAGCACGGGCACGCTCAAAGTACTAGACCGAGGACGGGTTGGATTAGGAGCGCCGAGGTCGCTTGGCGCGGGGGCGCCTTACGTACTTGGCGTTGACATACAGGTACGTACGGCGTCCCTTGTGGAAGTTGAAGCACAACTTGTTGAGGCGCCCAAGCCACGCCACGCGATCCAGCCTGCATTGCTTCCTGTCGAGGCAGAAGTCCTGAGCCCGCTTCAGCCAGTCAACCTCCATGAGCTCGCATGGGTGGCGTACGGGCCGTGAGACGTCGCTTCTCAGCCATCCGTTGTAGACAAAGCGCGACCCGCCGCAAGTGACGCCGGCAATCATGTGCGCTCTCTCGCACCACCAGTGGTTGAAGTTGGTGAGCAGCAAACTATCAACCTCGTACGAGGTCCCTGCGATGCTGAGCCCACCGAGGATGTCGACACTGCTGAGCAGCAGGTTACTAGGGTGGGGGCGGACCTCCTTGTCAAGGACTCGCACTGTCACAATGTCCATATCCTCTTTGACGAAGCGGGTGTGATCAAGGGGGCTGCACTTGTCGGGCGAGCGGTGACCACAGTACACACTGCTGAGGTACAGGTCGTGCGAGCCAGCCACTGGTACGGCATCAAGGTGCAACGCCCTCACGCCGAGCAGGTTGCACAGTGCAGGCAGGTACAAGGTGGTGGAGTAGCCACGCTGCCTGGACGGGTCGAAGTTGAATTCGGCAGGGTCCTCGCGGTGCAGCAGGCTTAGGATCGCCTCTGGCTTGACAAGCTCCATGGCCAGGTGCTGGTCCTCCCCGCTGCCATGGCTCAGCAGCAGGCCCTGCAGCATGCCCTTCAGAGCTGCCGACATGCCCCAGCCGGGCGCTCTGCGCTGCAGCACTCGCCTGGCCCCGTCGCTGAAAAACAGCGCCATCATCAGGGCGTTGAACCAGCACGTGCCGCCGAACTGGTGAAGCACGGCGAGCCTCTTGCAGCCCGATGAGTCGCTCATCCTCATACATCGGCAGGAAATGTTCAGGTGAGCATCGTGCTCGTCCCGTTTCCGAGAAAGGCACCCGGACTGGTGGGCAATGCCCAAGTGGTATCTCCTCAGCGTGCTGCTCCTGCTTGCCGGAGCGTATCTCCTGCTGAGAAGCAGGCGCTGTGCCACGAGCATGCCGGTCCGGCGGGTCGGATGGAACAGATGGGCACGTGCAGGCAAGCCTTGCATGCGCACCACAGCAGGCCGGAAAAGGAGCAAGCGCGTCACTTTTGGGTGATGTTTTGCACACTTTGGCTAGGGCAGCTGTCACTCACCCCCCCTCTGCCGCAGCAACACTGCCTCGAGCATGGCCAGCACCCTGTCCTTGTCAGCAATGCGGGCCTCGAGAGCGCTCTCGATGCGGCGAATGCACTCATCCTTGTCAGCCAGCCTGGCTGCACACTCCGCCTCCATCTTGGCCAGCCTGGCTGCGCAGTCCGCTTCCACCCTGGCGAGCTGGGCGTCCTTGTCTGCGAGCCGCTGGTCCTTGTGCTCGCCAATGGTCCGCTGCTTCTCCAACTCGTCTTGCATCCCCTTCAGGCACCCGGCATAGGTGGACCCGATGCGCTGAAAGGCGTGCTTTGCTGCCACCTTGACGTCCCTTTGGGTCAGCAACACCAGCTCCTTCTTGGCCTCGCCACGCAGCTTGACGCCCAACAGCTGCTGCCCAATCTCGCACACAGTCTCCTTGGCATCCGCCTCGGCAGAGCACTGGTGACGAGGGTCGATCGGGGCAAAATACACCAGGCGAAGGCTCGCGCCGTCCAGTGCCCCGTAGTGGCGGTCGTGCTCCTTCATGCGCTGGTCCAGGTCCTCCGTGCGCCCCCACTTGAGCACCAGCAGGTCACCGGCCAGGTCGGCGGCGAGCCCCATCGACTCCCGCAGGTCGGCGACCGTGCCTATCAGCAACAGGTAGACCCCCGCCATCTTGAAGGCGTAGACATGGCGCGCAAACTGGCGCACGACGTCCACGCTGACCCCGACAAGGGCAGCAGCCAGCTCCTCGCGTTGCTCGGGAGTGCCCAGGTGGGCGGCAAACAAAACCTCCTCCGCCCACGCCACAAAGGTGCGAGCCACCGGCCTCCTGGACGAGAACAGGCAGCGCAGCAGGCCGCGGTAGGTGAAGTACA
>JARWLF010000550.1:0-20366 GCA_029853055.1 Scenedesmus sp. KT-U
ACGATCCGCGGGGCGACGCCCGCCTCGTGGACGAGGGTCGCAAGCCCGAGCCCGAGCGCCTGCACGCCCATCAGGTTCAGCTCCGAGCCGAACAGCCAGCGCGCGTCGTATTCGCGAAAACCGGTCGGCTTCACGAGCGGCAGCGTCTCGTAGGCGAGCGTGTTCGGCGCGAGCGCCGCGTGGGGCTTGGGGAGCATCGTGCGTCTCGGCTTCTCGTCGGACACGTCCTCGGAGCCGGACCCGACCTCGATCGGCTCGAACGGGATCTTGCCGGAATTGCCGCCGCGGTGGAAGGCGCCGGGCGCGACGAAGGTCGACCCTGGGAAGGGATGCGCGGCATCCGAACGCGCGGCGAGCGCCCGCTCCGCGCGTTCGCTCAGCCGCCGCGGCGCGCGGCGAGGTTCTTCGAGACGATCGCCACGATGATGAGGAGGAAGGCGGCGAGCCGCAGGAGATAGACCCAGCTCTGCTCCTCGCGCGGAAGGCCGAAGAGCGCCACGATCGCGTGATTCGCCGCGAGCAGCCAGAAGGCGGCGGCGAAGGCGAGGAAGAGGCGGTCGCGGCTGCGGCTCCAGAATCGTGCGAAGAACAGCCCGACGACGAAGAAGCCCATGCTGATCAGGCCGGCGGTGAAATCGAACATCGCGCGCTCCGCCTATTCGCTTTCCCAGATGAGCCCGAACAGCAAGACCCCCGCCGCGGCGAGCGCCGCGAGATGGCGCAGCGCGACGAGGCCGAAGCCGGGCAGGACGATCAGGTCGACGACGACGAAGAAATTGTTGAGCGCCAGGAATCCGAAGGCGACGGCGCTCCACAGGAGGAGCCGCGTCCTGTTCTCGAGATAGCTGCGCATCAGGAGCCAGGCGCAGACGGCGCTGGTGGCGAGGCAGAGCAGGTAGACGATCTCGAGCAGCATCAATCGCGCCTCAGCTTGAACGCGTCCGAGAACGTCTGGAGCTTGTCCCCCGGAGCCGAGTGGATCGCGCGGATCACGCTGCTCGGCTTCTGCGCGTAGGTGGTCTCCAGCTTGGCCGCCAGCAGATCGAGGAGCGGCGCGCTCGGCGCGTATTGCAGCCTGTCGCCGTCCACCGCGATCAGCCCGGCTTCGAGGAGGCCCGTGGCGCCCTGCGACACCACCGATTCGCTGCCGCGCAGCTCGCGCACCAGCTCGTCCGGCCCCCAGCTGCGATGGCTGTTCCGCCTCAGATACAGGAGCATCTCCAGCATCCAGACGGACTTGATCGAGCTCTGGATAAAGGAATGCAGGTCCTCGTCGATGATCAACGCTCCGCCGTCGGCTGCCCGAAAACGGGCGGAAACTATCCCACAGCGGCAGCCTGTGCAATCGACGCAGCCGAATAAATTCTTGGTGACTCAACGGAACTAACGCTCCGCCGATGCGTTTTCCAAGGCCCGATTGCGTGCTCGGGCGCTCGTGAGTAGAGCCGCGATCGCGGCGACGTGTGTTCGAGGGGGCGACATGCAACAGGCCGCGACTGCAGCGCAGCAGCTTGACCCCAAGCTGCTGCTCAAGACCCTGCGCGCTTTTCGCCGGGGCGACTTCACGGCACGCCTGCCCCTCGACCTGACCGGGATCGACGGCGAGATCGCCGAGGCCTTCAACGACATCGCCGAGCTCAATCAGGGCCTCTCGCGCGAGCTCGACCGCGTCGCCCGCGCGGTGGGCAAGGAGGGGCGCATCGGCGATCGCGGCCGGCTCGCGTCGGCGACGGGGTGCTGGAACGAGTGCATCGAGTCCGTCAATGCGATGATCGGCGATCTCGTCCAGCCGACGACGGAGGTCGCGCGCGTGATCGGCGCCGTCGCCAAGGGCGACCTCTCCCAGACGATGCAGCTCGAAATCGAGGGGCGGCCGCTGCGCGGCGAGTTCCTGCGCATCGGCAAGGTGGTCAACACCATGGTCGGGCAGCTCGGCTCCTTCGCCTCGGAGGTGACCCGCGTCGCCCGCGAGGTGGGCTCGGACGGCAAGCTCGGCGGCCAGGCCCAGGTGAAGGGCGTCGCCGGCACCTGGAAGGACCTCACCGACAACGTCAACCTGATGGCCGAGAACCTGACGGGTCAGGTCCGCAACATCGCCGAGGTGACGACGGCCGTCGCGAAGGGCGATCTGTCGAAGAAGATCACGGTGGACGTCAAGGGCGAGATCCTCGACCTCAAGACGACCATCAACACCATGGTCGACCAGCTCAATTCCTTCGCCGGCGAGGTGACGCGCGTCGCCCGCGAGGTCGGCACCGAGGGCAAGCTCGGCGGCCAGGCCCAGGTCAAGGGCGTCGCCGGCATCTGGAAGGATCTCACCGACAACGTGAACATGATGGCGGAGAACCTGACCTCCCAGGTCCGCAACATCGCCGAGGTGACGACCGCGGTCGCGCGCGGCGACCTCTCGAAGAAGATCACGGTGGACGTGAAGGGCGAGATCCTGGAGCTGAAATCGACCATCAACACCATGGTCGACCAGCTCAATTCCTTCGCCTCGGAAGTGACGCGCGTCGCCCGCGAGGTCGGCACGGAAGGCAAGCTCGGCGGGCAGGCGGACGTGCAGGGCGTCGGCGGTACCTGGAAGGACCTCACCGACAACGTCAACATGATGGCCGCGAACCTCACCGGCCAGGTCCGCAACATCGCCGAGGTCACCACCGCGGTGGCGAACGGCGACCTCTCGAAGAAGATCACGGTCGACGTGCGCGGCGAGATCCTCGAGCTGAAATCGACGATCAACACGATGGTCGATCAGCTCAATTCCTTTGCCGGCGAAGTGACGCGCGTCGCCAAGGAAGTGGGCTCGGAGGGCAAGCTCGGCGGCCAGGCCCAGGTCAAGGGCGTCGCGGGCACCTGGAAGGACCTCACCGACAACGTGAACCTCATGGCCGAGAACCTCACCTCGCAGGTGCGCAACATCGCCGAGGTGACGACGGCGGTGGCGCGCGGCGACCTGTCGAAGAAGATCACGGTCGACGTGCGCGGCGAGATCCTCGAGCTGAAATCGACGATCAACACCATGGTCGACCAGCTCAATTCCTTCGCCGGGGAGGTGACGCGCGTCGCCCGCGAGGTGGGCTCGGAAGGCAAGCTCGGCGGCCAGGCGCGGGTCGAAGGCGTCGCCGGCACCTGGAAGGACCTCACCGACAACGTCAACCTCATGGCCGAGAACCTGACCGGCCAGGTCCGCAACATCGCCGAGGTGACGACGGCGGTCGCGCGCGGCGACCTGTCGAAGAAGATCACGGTCGACGTGAAGGGCGAGATCCTCGACCTGAAGACGACCATCAACACCATGGTCGACCAGCTGAATTCCTTCGCCTCGGAAGTCACCCGCGTCGCCCGCGAGGTCGGCACCGAGGGCAAGCTCGGCGGTCAGGCCGAGGTGCGGGGCGTCGGCGGCACCTGGAAGGACCTCACCGACAACGTCAACATGATGGCCGCGAACCTCACCGGCCAAGTGCGCAACATCGCGGAGGTGACCACCGCGGTCGCGAACGGAGATCTCTCGAAGACGATCACGGTCGAGGTCGAGGGCGAGATCCTCGAGCTCAAGAACACCATCAACACGATGGTCGACCAGCTCAATTCCTTCGCCTCGGAAGTCACCCGCGTCGCCCGCGAAGTCGGCATCGAAGGCAAGCTCGGCGGTCAGGCGCAGGTGAAGGGCGTCGGCGGCACCTGGAAGGACCTGACCGACAACGTCAACATGATGGCCGCGAACCTCACCGGCCAGGTCCGCAACATCGCCGAGGTCACGACCGCGGTGGCGAACGGCGACCTCTCGAAGAAGATCACGGTGGATGTCCGCGGGGAGATCCTCGAGCTCAAATCGACCATCAACACCATGGTCGATCAGCTCAATTCCTTTGCCGGCGAAGTGACCCGCGTCGCCAAGGAAGTCGGCTCGGAGGGCAAGCTCGGCGGACAGGCTCAGGTGAAGGGCGTCGCGGGCACCTGGAAGGACCTCACCGACAACGTGAACATGATGGCGGCCAATCTCACGGGCCAGGTGCGCGGCATCGCGAGCGTCGTGACCGCCGTCGCCGACGGCGACCTGAAGCGCAAGCTGACGCTGGACGCCAAGGGCGAGATCGCCGCGCTCGCCGACACGATCAACGGCATGATCGACACCCTGGCGATCTTCGCCGACCAGGTGACCAACGTCGCGCGCGAGGTGGGCGTCGAGGGCAAGCTCGGTGGACAGGCGCGCGTGCCCGGCGCCGCCGGCCTGTGGCGCGACCTCACCGACAACGTCAACCAGCTCGCGGCGAACCTCACCACGCAGGTGCGCGCCATCGCCGAGGTCGCCACCGCGGTGACGAAGGGCGATCTCACGCGGTCGATCGCCGTCGAGGCCTCGGGCGAGGTCGCCTCGTTGAAGGACAACATCAACGAGATGATCCGCAACCTGCGCGACACGACGCTCAAGAACGCCGAGCAGGATTGGCTGAAGACGAACCTCGCCAAGTTCACCCGCATGCTGCAGGGCGAGCGCGATCTCGTCACGGTCTCGAACCTGATCCTGTCCGAGATCGCGCCGCTCGTGAACGCGCAGCGCGGCGTCTTCTACGTCATGGACGAGGAGGACGGCGAGCCGGTCCTCGATCTCGTGGCGAGCTACGCCTTCACCGAGCGCAAGAGCCTGTCGAGCAGCTTCCGGCTGCGTCAGGGCCTCGTCGGCCAGTGCGCCTTCGAGAAGAAGCGCATCCTCCTCACCAACGTGCCGCACGATTACATCACGATCCGCTCGGCGCTCGGGGAGGCGCCGCCGCTCAACATCGTCGTCCTGCCCGTTTTGTTCGAGCAGGAGGTCAAGGCGGTGATCGAGCTCGCCTCCTTCAGCCGGTTCAGCGAGACCTTCCTGTCCTTCCTCGACCAGCTCACGGAATCGATCGGCATCGTGCTGAACACGATCGCCGCCAACATGCGCACCGAGGGCCTCCTGAAGCAGTCGCAGCTCCTCACGAGCGAGCTGCAGAGCCAGCAGGAGGAGCTCAAGAAGACCAACGACCGCCTCGAGCAGCAGGCCGCGAGCCTCAGGCAATCGGAGGAATTGCTGCGCACGCAGCAGGATCGGCTCCAGCAGACGAACGAGGAGCTCGAGGAGAAGGCGAGCCTGCTCGAGATCCAGAAGCGCGAGGTCGAGACGAAGAACCGCGAGGTGCTCGTCGCCAAATCGGCCCTCGAGGAGAAGGCCGAGCAGCTCGCGCTGACCTCGCGCTACAAGTCGCAATTTCTCGCCAACATGAGCCACGAGCTGCGCACGCCGCTCAACAGCCTCCTGATCCTCTCGAAACTCCTCGCCGACAATCCCGACCGCAACCTCACCGACAAGCAGCGCGAATTCGCCAAGACGATCCACGCGGCCGGCAGCGACCTCCTCGCGCTCATCAACGAGATTCTCGATCTGTCGAAGATCGAATCCGGGACCGTCTCCGTCGAGATCGGCGAGGTCCCCTTCGAGCGGCTCGCTCAGGACCTCGAACGCACCTTCCGCCAGGTCGCCGACGAGCGCCGGCTCGCCTTCGAGATCGAGATCGACGGCTCCCTGCCGAAGGCCTTCCGCACGGACTACAAGCGCCTCCAGCAGATCCTGCGCAACCTCCTCTCGAACGCCTTCAAGTTCACGGAAGCCGGCCGGGTGCGGGTCGGGGTGGGGCGCGCGGAGAGCATGCCCCTGCGCTCGGGCTCGGATTGGCTCGCCTTCCAGGTGTCCGATACGGGGATCGGCATTCCCCTCGAGAAGCAGCGCATCGTCTTCGAGGCCTTCCAGCAGGCGGACGGGACGACGAGCCGCAAATATGGCGGCACCGGGCTCGGGCTCGCCATCAGCCGCGAGATCGCGCGCCTTCTCGGCGGCGAGATCGTCGTCGCGAGCGCCGCCGGGGAGGGCTCGACCTTCACGCTCCTCCTGCCGATGGAGCCGCCCGCCGCCGCCCAGGCGGCGATGCGCGGCGCCGGCTCCGAGCCGGAGGGCACGCTCCTCGGCCGAGCGCCCTCGGTCGCGATGTCGGTCGTCAACGCGCTCGACGATCGCAGCAGCATCCTGCCGGGCGACCATGTCGTGCTGATCATCGAGGACGACGCGATGTTCGCCTCCGTTCTGCTCGAGCTCGCGCGCGAGCGCGGCTTCAAGGGCCTCGTGGCGAACGACGGCGCGAGCGCGCTCGCGCTCGCCTACCGCTACAGCCCGCACGCGATCACCCTCGACATCGGGCTTCCGGACATGGACGGCTGGGCGCTCCTCGATCTCCTCAAGCACGATCCGCGCACGCGCCACGTGCCGATCCACGTCATCTCCGTGGACGAGCAGCGCAAGCGCGGCCTCAAGGCGGGCGCCTTCGGCTTCCTCGAGAAGCCGGTCGACCGCGAGGAGCTGCTCGACGCGCTCAACCGCACCAAGGACTACATCGACAGCCCCATGCGCATGCTGCTCCTCGTCGAGGACGACGACACGCAGCGGCAGACGCTGAGCACCCTTCTCAGCGGCGAGGGCGTCGACGTGTTCGCCGTCGGCACGGCCAAGGCCGCGCTCGAGGCCGTCGAGGCGCGCCGCTTCGATTGCGCCGTCGTCGACCTCAACCTCCCCGACATGCCGGGCGCCGACCTGATCGAAGCGATCCGGGCCACCCGGACGGGCGCCACCCTGCCGATCATCGTCTGCACGGGGCGCGACCTCACCGCCGCGGAGCGCGCGCGGCTCGACGATCTCGCCTCGACGATCATCGTCAAGGGCGCGGAGACCTCCGAGCAATTGCTGAGCGACACGGACCGCTTCCTCCACCGCGCCATCGCGGCGGTGCCGCCGGAGAGCCGCATCGTCGTCGAGCGGCCCTCGAACTCGGCGCTCGCCGGGCGTCGCGTGCTCATCGTGGACGACGACATGCGCAACATCTTCTCGCTGACGGGCGCCCTCGAGCAGCACGGGATGGAGGTGAGCTTCGCCGAGAACGGCCAGGACGCGCTCGATCTCCTCGCGGCGGGCCCTGCGCCGGACGCCGTCCTCGTCGACATCATGATGCCGGGTATGGACGGCTACGCGACCATGCGGGCGATCCGCGAGATGCCGGATCTCGCCGCCCTGCCGCTCATCGCGGTCACCGCCAAGGCCATGGTCGGCGACCGCGAGCTGTGTCTCGAGGCGGGGGCGAGCGACTACGTCTCGAAGCCCGTCGACATCGACCGCCTGCTCGCCGTCCTCAGGGTGCAGCTGTCGAAGCCGGCGACCGGACGCCCCGCGCCGCGCAACGGTTCGGCGCAGGACGGGGCGAGCCCGAATGCGGGCGAGAGCGGGGTCCGCCCTTCATGAGCACGCATTCCGCGACGACGGACGCGTCCCAAGACGCGCCGATCCCGGCGAAGATCCTCATCGCCGACGACGACCAGCGCAACCTGCTCGCGGCCGAGGAGATCCTGCGCGAGCCGGGCATCGAGATCGTGCTCGCGCGCTCGGGCGCGGAGGTGCTGCGGCACGTGCTCACCGAGGATTTCGCGGCGATCCTGCTCGACGTGCAGATGCCGGGCATGGACGGCTACGAGGTCGCCTCGATGGTGCGCGCTCGGCCGCGCTCCTCGTGCATCCCGATCATCTTCCTCACCGCCTACAACAAGGACGACATCCACGTCTTCCGCGGCTATTCCGCCGGCGCGGTGGACTACGTCTTCAAGCCGATCGAGCCGTTGATCATCAAGTCGAAGGTCGGCGTGTTCGTCGAGCTCTACCGCAAGGGCGAGGAGATCCGCCGCCAGGCCGAGCACGAGCGCGCCCTGCTCCTCGAGAATCTGCGCGTGCGCAGCGAGAAGCTCGAGGCCGAGCGGCGGCTGCGTCGGCGCGAGGAGCAGCAGTCGCGCGTGCTCGAGAACCTGCCGATCGCCCTCTACACCTCGACCTCGGAGGGAGCGGACCGGCGCCTGGGCTTCGTCAACCCGAACGTCGAGCGGATCACCGGATACCCTCCCGCGCGCTTCGAGGAGGAGGGTTTCTGGGCGCAGCGCCTGCACCCGGACGATCGCGAGCGGGTGCTGCGCGCGCTCGCCGAGCTGCCGCGGCAGGGTCTCGCGACGCTCGAATATCGCTGGCGCTGCGCCGACGAATCCTATCGCGACATCATCGACCAATGCGTCCACGCGGACGGCCCCGCCGACGCTCCCGCCGGGATGGGGCTGTGGTTCGACGAGACCGATCGCAAGCGCCTCGAACAGCAGCTCCTGCACGCGAGCAAGCTCGAGGCGGTGGGCCGCCTCACGGGAGGGATCGCGCACGACTTCAACAACATGCTCGCCGTCGTCGTGGGCAGCCTCGACCTGCTGCGGCGCAAGCCGGGCGACGAGAAGGCGCAGAAGCGCATCACGCTCGCGATGGAAGCGGCGACCCGCTGCGCCAATCTGACGAAGCGGCTGATGCTGTTCTCGCGGCGCCAGCACCTCGAATCGACGCTCCTCGACCCGAGCGCCCTCGCCCGCGGGCTCGTCGACATGCTCCAGCGGACGATCGGCGACAATGTCGAACTCGGCATCGCCGCCCCCGACGCGATCTGGCCCGTTCTCGTCGACCGCGCCCAGCTCGAGGCCGCGTTGATGAACCTCGCGGTCAATGCGCGCGACGCGATGGAAGGGGGCGGGACCCTGACGATCGCGCTCCACAACCTCGCGGCCGACGCGCCGCGCCCGGACGGGGCGCCTGCGGGCGAGTGCGTGGAGATCGCCGTCTCCGACACCGGCGCAGGGATCCCCGCCGCCCTCCTCGACCGCGTCTTCGAGCCCTTCTTCACCACCAAGGAGGCGGGTCGGGGAACGGGGCTCGGCCTGTCGATGATCTACGGCTTCATCAAGCAGTCGGGCGGTCACGTCGCGATCGAGAGCGTCGAGGGTCGCGGCACGACCGTGCGCATCCTGCTGCCGCGCGGCGACGGCGAGGTCGAAGCCGGATCGGCCCGGCCGGACGCCCTCGTCGAGCCGATCGCCGAGACGGCCCGCGTGCTCGTGGTGGAGGACGACGAGGACGTGCGCCAGATCGCGGTGGCGGAGCTCTCCGAGATCGGCCTGACCACCTGCGAGGCCCGCGACGCCGCGCACGCGATCGACCTGCTCGCGTCGGGCGAGGAGGTCGATCTCGTGTTCAGCGACGTCAGCATGCCCGGCGAGATGACGGGCATCGACCTCGCCCGCGAGGTGGGCCGGCGCTGGCCGGACCTGCCGGTGCTCCTCACCTCGGGCTACGCCGCCGCCGAGACGGTCGAGGGGCACGCCGACGTGCTCCAGAAGCCGTATCGGCTCGGCGACCTGCGCGATCGGGTGGCCGCCCTCATCGCCGAGCGGCGGGCGGCGCAGAGCCCGCGCCGCCGCCGCGCGGGGGCGTGAGCCGCGCGCGACGAGCGCGCTCCCCCCGAGCGTCCGCGCGCCTCGTCATTCCGCCGCCAGGCGTTCGGGCGACGGGCGCTCTCGCGAGGGGGTCGAGGCTCGCGCCATCCCGAGACGGGGTGCGCGCCCCCCGGCGGCGCCGGCCCCCTCCGCTCTGCGCTCGCGGCGTAGATAGGTGTGGTAGAGCGCGGGCACGCCGATCAGGGTGAGCACCGAGGCGAAGCCGAGGCCGGCCATGATCGTCACCGCCATCGAGGCGAAGAAGCCGTCCCACAGAAGCGGCGCCATGCCGAGGATGGTCGTCGCGGCGGCGAGCGTCACCGGCCGCAGGCGCGAGACGGACGCCGCGACGATCGCGTCCGATTGCGGAAGCGCCTCCTCCTCCTTCAGGCGGTCGATCTCCTCGACGAGGACGATCGCGTTCTTGATGAGCATGCCCGAGAGGCTGAGAAGGCCGAGCAGCGCCGTGAAGCTGAAGGGTAGAGCCGTGACGAGAAGCCCGATCGCGGCGCCCGTCACCGCCATCGGCACGATCGTCCAGATGACGGCCGTCTGGCGGAGCTTGCCGAACAGGAGCACGGTGATGAGGAGCATGGTGCCGAAGGCGAGCGGCATCTGGCGCGCGAGGCTCGCCTGCGCCTGCGAGGCGCTCTCGAACTCGCCGCCCCATTCCATCCGGTAGCCGGGCGGCAGCGCGAGCGCCTCGATCCCCGCCCGCACCTCGGCGAAGGCTTGCGGCGCGAGCACGCCGGGGATCGCGAAGGCCTGGACGGAGAGCGTCGGCACGCGGTCGCGGCGATGGACGAGCGTGTCGCGCGCCAAAACCTCGAACCCGTCGACCACCTGCGCGAGCGGCACGAAATCGCCCGCCGCCGGCGCCCAGACGAGCCGATCGAGCAGCGCGCCGTCGCCCGCGACCTCGTCGCGCGGGGTGCGCACGAGGATCGGGATCTGCCGGTCGCGCTCGCGCACCCGTCCCGCCTCGACGCCGTCGGTCGCGAGCGCGATCGTCTGGGCGACGGCCGCGCGGTCGATGCCGAGCGCCTGGGCGCGGTCGCCCGCATGGACGGGCCGGGTGACGAGCTCGCGCTCGCGCCAATCGCTGCGGATCAGCGCGAGCGAGGCGCCGTCGCGGACGAGCACGCTCTTGGCCTCCTCCGCGATGGCGCGCAGGACGTCCGGGTCCGGGCCGGAGAAGCGCACCTCGACGTCGGCGCTCGTCGGCGGGCCGTAGATGATCTCCTGCACGCGCGTCTCCGCCCAAGGCAGAGCGTCCTCCGCGAAAGCGGAGAGCGCCGCGCGCAAGGGGGGGATCGCCTCGCGCGAGGCGGCGCGGACGATCAGCTGGCCGAAGGAGGGATCGGGCTGGGCGGGGTCGTAGGTGAGGAGGAAGCGGCTCGTGCCGCGCCCGGCGCTCGTGGTGACGGCGACGACGTCCTCGCGGGCGATGAGCCAATCCTCGAGGATTTCGAGATCGCGCAGCGTCGCCGCGATGGGTGTTCCTTGAGCGGCCTTGTAGTTGACGTAGAAGAGCGGCGTGTCGGCGGGCGGGAAGAATTGCTGCTTCACCCCGCCGAAGGCCGCGAATCCCGCCGCCGTGCAGCCGAGGAGGCCGAGGATCGCGAGCCGGCGCCAGCGCAAAGTGCCGCGCACGAGCCCGGCATAGGACCGGAAGAAGGCGCCTTCGTAGACCGCCCCCTCGTCGGCCCCGCCGACCCGGAAGAGCCGCGCGGCAAGCAGCGGCGCGACCGTGACGGCAAGCAGCCAGGAGAGCATCAGCGAGATCGCGATCACCGCGAAGAGCGAGAACATGAACTCGCCCGACGCGTCCGGAGACAGGCCGATGCCGGCGAACGCCATGATGCCGATCACGGTCGCGCCGAGAAGCGGTACCTGCGTGCGGCGCGCGACCTCCGCCGCCGCATCGGCCGCGCGGCGACCTTTTCGCATCTCGACCTGCATGCCCTCCGCGATCACGATCGCGTTGTCGACGAGCATGCCCATGGCGATGATCAGCGCGCCGAGCGAGATGCGCTCGACCTTGATGTCGAAGAGCGCCATGAAGGCGAAGGTGGCGGTCACCGTCATCAGGAGAGTGCCGCCCACCACGATCGCCGCGCGCCAGCCCATGAACAGCGCGAGCACGCCGACGACGACGCCGACGGACAGAGCGAGGCTCAGGAGAAAGTCTGAATTCGCCTCGTCGACGACGCGGTGCTGCTCGTAGACCGGGTGGATCTCGACGCCGACCGGCAGAAGCGGCGCGATCTCGGCGAGCCGCGCCTCGACCCGCGCGCCGACATCGACGATGTTCGCCGAGGTGAGCCCCGCGACCGCCAGCGTGAAGGCCTCGACGCCGTCGTGGCGGATCACGTGCTCGGGCCGCTCGACGCGCCCGCGCGAGATCTCCGCGAGGTCGACGAGGTTGAGCGCGCGCCCCTCGAAGCCGAAGGCGAGATCGGAGAGCCCCGCGACGTCGTCCTGCGCGCGCGGGCGGTCGATGCGCACCTCGCGCACGCCGTCTCCCGTCGCGCCCGTCGGATCGACCGCGCTCGCGGCGGCGATGGCGCCGAGGATCACGTCCGGCGGCACGCCGAGATTGGCGAGCGCGCGCGAGGAGGGTTCGACGAAGATCGCCTCCTCGGGCAGCCCCCCGAGTTCCGCATTCGCGACGCCCGGCACGGCGAGCATCTCGCGGCGCAGGAAGCTCGCGACCTCGTGGATCTCCGCATCGGAGAAGCCGGGCGCGGTCACCGCGTAGAGAAGGCCGAAGACGTCGCCGAAGGCGTCGTCGACGATGGGCGCGCGGGCGCCGTCCGGCAGGCGCGGGATCGCGTCCGCGACGCGTCGGCGCAGATGGTCGAAGACCTGCGGCAGCTCGCTGCCGTCGTAGGTGTCCTTGATCGTGACCGTGATCACGGAGAGGCCCGGCGTGTTGCGGGAGACGACGAAATCGATCTCGTCGAGCCTCTGGATCGCGCTCTCCAGCGGTTCGGACACCTCGCGCGCCACCTCGTCGGCGGTGGCGCCGGGATAGGCGGTGATCACGAGGGCGGTCTTCAGCGTAAAGACCGGGTCCTCGAGCTTGCCCACCGAGAGATAGCCGGCGGCGCCGCCGATCAGGCAGAACAGAGCGAGGAGCCAGGTGTAGAGCGGCCGCTCGATGGCGAGGCGTGCGATGCTCATCCTCAGCGCTCCTCGACCACGAGCCCGGTCCAGCGGCGAACCGCCTGACCATCGCTCACCCGATGCGCGCCTGCCGCCACGATCTCGACGCCGGGCTCGACCCCCTCGACGAGAAAGCCCGTGCCTGTCGCCGAGCGTACGGTCACGGGCCGGCGGCGCGCGATCGCGGGCTCCTCGCCTTCGAGGACGAAGAGCGCCGCGTCGCGATCGGGCCCGGAGACGAGCGCGCTCGCGGGCACCGCGATCCCCGGCGCGTCGGCGGGCACGCTCGCGACGACGCTCGCGGAGGCGCCCGGCACGAGGCGCGGATCGCGGGCGACGGCGTCGGGCAGAGCGAGGGTGACCGTGAAGGTCTGGCCGATCCGGTCCGCCTCCGCGCGGATCTCGACCAGGGTCAGCGGAACCGGCGCGGCGACGCCCGGAAGCTCGGCCACGAAGCGGGCGCGCGCGACGTCGCCGATCTCGGCGAGCAGCCGCTCGGGCAATTCGAAGACGACGTCGACGCGCGACATGTCGTGCAATCGGAGAACGGCCTGGCCCGGCTCGACGAAGGCGAAAGCCGGCGCGAGGCGGGCGGCGACGAGGGCGTCGAAGGGGGCGGCGAGGCGCGCATGGCCGAGCGCCTCGCGGGCCTCCTCCAGAGCGAGCGCGGCGAGGTCGCGGGCGGTCGCGGCATCGTCGGCACGGGCGCGGGAGGCGGCGTCGCGCTCGGCGAGCGTCGCGGCGCGGGAGAAGTCGCGTTCGGCCTGGGCGAGGGCGAGCTCGGCGCGGGCGACGGCGCGTTCGAAGGGGGCGGCGTCGAGCTCCGCCAGCACCGTCCCGGCGGCAAGCCGCGCGCCCTGGGGCGCGTCGAGCGACACGAGCCGTCCGCCGACCTCGAAGGCGAGGTCGAGCGTGTCGCGTGCGGCGATGCGGCCGAAGAAGCGGCGGGTGGCCTGCGCCGCCGGGGGCTCCAGCACGAGCGTGCGCACGGCGGCGGGCGGGGGTTCGGCGGCGATGGTCGGCGGCGCGGCGAGCGAGAGCGCGAGCGCGAGGCCCGCACAGGCCGCCGCAGCGGCGGGAAAACCCTGCCTGTCTCGTCGCATCGCCCTTGGCGTCATGGCGCCCATCCCCTATCTTGCGAGGAAAACCAGCCCCTACCGATCGGTAGGGAGACTACCGGTCGGCAGGGAGGTAGAGCCGCTGATGAACGCGTCAAGCGGGACGAGCGACGGAAATTTCGATCGGCGTGCCGAGATCGTCCGGGTCGCGACGGCCCTGTTCCTGGAGAAGGGATACGCCGCGGCGTCCCTGAGCCGGATCGCCGAGGAGGTCGGCATCCGCAAGGCGAGCCTCTACCATCATTTCCCGAGCAAGGAGGCGCTGTTCGTCGCGTGCGCGACCGACGGCTTCGAGGAGGCGGTGGTGGCGCTCGCGGCGATCCGCGAGGACCCGTCGCTCACCGACGAGGAGCGCCTGCGCCGGGCGATCGCGCAGCTCTACGTGATCAACGTCGATTCCAACACGGGCCGCATGTCGCCGCTGATCGCCGAAGTCTCGCTGCGCTTTCCCGAGGTCGCGCGCGCCTTCCGCAAGGAATTCATCGAGCGCCAGCACGCGATCCTGATGGAGATCCTCGATCGCGGGGTCGCGCGCGGTTCCTTCGCCGCGCACGACCGGCTCGGGGTCGAGCACGTGATCTTCGGCCCCGTCGTCAATCTCTGCTTGTCGCGGCAGATGTTCGCGCCCTGCGAGGATCTCGAGGATTGGCTGCCGGTCGAGCGCATCCGCGACAGCCATTGCGACATGGTCCTGCGGCTGGTGCGTGCCGGGTGAGCGGGATCGCGGGGTAGGTTCCTCAGGTCAGTCCCCGAGCCGCGCCTTCAGCGCCCGCGCCGCGCCGGCGGCCTCCGCCTCGGTCAGGATGTCGAGGCCGAGGATCTCGAGGCTGCGGATGCCGTGCATGGCGAGGAAGGCGGCGGTGGCGAAATCGGGGTCGTCGGCATTCGCGCGGATCGCGTCGAGAAAGGCGCGCTCGCTGCGGCGGATCGGGTCGAGGATGCTCGGATTCTCGATGAGCGCCGCGACGAGCCCGCAGCTCGGCGGAGCCTTGGCGATGCGCTCGGCCATGAAGGCGTCGAGATAGGCGGCGATCACGCCGTCGGGACGTCGGCTCGCCTCCTCGGGGCGCAGAGCCGCCTCGAAGCGGGCGAGATAGAGCTCGACGAGCCCCTCCATCAGCTTGGCCTTGTTGGGGAAGTGGTACAGGAGCCCGCCCTTGGAGACGCCGGCGCGCGCCGCGACCGCCTCGAGCGAGAGGCTCGCCGGCCCCGTTTCCTGCGCGAGCGCTTCGGCCGCGGCGAGAATGCGATCGCGCGTGTCGGGCGCAGGGCCGGCCGTGCGTCGTTCGTTCGTCATGGGAACGCTCCTTGACATCGGCGCCCTGAGGGTGCACTTCCAAACCGTCCGGACGGTGCGGCGGCACAGGCGCCCCGGACGATCGCGTCCAGACAGTCTCCGGCAGAGAGAAGAGACCGCTCCGATGATCAAGCGCCTCGTCGCCGCAATCGTGCTCCTCGCCCTGGTGGGCGGAGGCCTCGTCGGCTTCAACCTGTTTCGCGACCGCATGATCGCGGATTTCTTCGCGAACATGCCCGTCGCCCCCTCTCCGGTCGCCACCGTCGAGGCGCAGCCCGTCTCCTGGCAGCCGGCGATCGACGCGATCGGGACGGCGAACGCCGCGCAGGGCGTCGATCTCACGGTGGAGGCCGCCGGCATCGTGCGCGAGATCGCCTTCCGCTCGAACACGCGCGTCGAGGCGGGCGATCTCCTGGTGCGGCTCGACGACACGATCCAGCGCGCGGAGGTCGAGGCGGCGCGCACGCGCTGGGAGCTCGACGTGCAGAGCCTCGAGCGCGCGCGCGATCTCCAGGCCCGCGGCGCGGGCACCAATGTCGGCGTCGAGACCGCCGAGAGCGCCGCACGCGCCTCCGAGGCGCAGCTCGCCCGCGCGCTCGCCGTGCTCGAGCAGCGCACCGTCGTCGCGCCCTTCGCCGGCACGATCGGCCTGCCGCGCGTCGATCTCGGGCAGTTCCTGTCGCCCGGCACGGCGGTGGCGACGCTCCAGGATCTCGACACGATGCGCGTCGATTTCCTCCTGCCCGAGCAGGAATTGCCGAACGTCGCCATCGGCCAGCCGGTCCATGTCCGCATCGAGGGCGGGGCGAGCGCCTATGACGGCGAGATCGTCGGCATCGATCCGCGCGTCGACCCGTCGAGCCGGCTCTTCGCCGTGCGCGCTTCGATCACGGAGACGCGCGGCACGCTCACGCCCGGCCAGTTCGTTCGCATCGCGATCGACCTGCCGCGCGAGGACGGAGTCATCGCGCTGCCGCAGACCGCGCTGATCTCGAGCCTCTACGGCGATTTCGTCTATGTCGTGCGCCCCTCCGAGGGCGATCCCGAGCGCCTCGAGGCGCGGCAGGTCTTCGTCGAGCCCGGACGCCGCCTCGACGGGCGCGTCGAGATCCGCTCGGGGCTCGAGGCCGGCGCCGTCGTCGTCGCCGCGGGTCAGAACCGCCTCTCGAACGGGTCGCCCGTCACCCTCTCGCCGACACCCGCCTCCGATCGCTCCCCGATCCAGGCCAGCGAGGCCGCCGCGCAATGAGCCCCTCCGACGTCTTCATCAAGCGCCCCGTCCTCTCGACGGTGCTCGGCGCGCTGATCCTGCTGCTCGGCTTCCAGGGGCTGTTCTCGCTGCAGACGCGCCAATATCCGCAGGTCGACGAGACCGTGATCACGATCACGACCGTCTATCCGGGCGCGGCCGCCGACCTGATCCAGGGCTTCGTCACCGCGCCGATCGCCACCGCGGTCGCGACCGCGGAGAACGTCGACTACGTCACCACGCAGTCGCGCCCCTCCGCCTCGGTGGTGACGGTGAACATGCGCCTCGGCTCGAACCCCGACGCCGCGCTCACGGAGATCATGTCCAAGGTCCAGGAGGTGCGCAGCCGCCTGCCGCAGGACGCGCAGGACCCGAGCATCGTCAAGGGCACGGGCATGACCTTCGCGACGATGTATCTCGCGGTCCAGAACCCGCAGATGACCCCGACGCAGGTGACGGAATACATCGAGCGCGTCATCCGCCCGCGCATGTCGACGATCCCCGGCGTCGCCGAGAGCCAGGTGCTCGGCGGGCAGAAATTCGCCATGCGCGTCTGGATCGACCCCGTGCGCCTCGCCGCCCGCGGCCTGACCGCCGCCGAGGTGCGCACGGCGATCAACGCCTCGAGCTTCCTCGCCGCGCCCGGCCGCACGCGCAACAAGCTCGTCACCTACGCGATCGCGATGGATTCGACGCTCCAGACCCCCGAGAGCTTCGGCGCGCTGGCGATCTCGGGCTCCGGCGACGGGGTCGTGCGCCTGCGCGACATCGCGCGCATCGAGCTCGCCGCGGAATCGACCGACACCATCGTCGAGTTCGACGGCCGGCCCGGCACCTTCATCGGCGTCTTCCCGACGCCGGGCGCGAACCCCCTCGACATGGCCGCCGCCGTCAATGCCGAGCTGCCCGCCATCCAGGCGAGCCTGCCCGAAGGCATGACGATGACGCTCATGTACGATTCGACCGAGCAGATCGCCGCCTCCATCCGGGAGGTGTTCCGCACCATCGTCGAGGCGACCTTGATCGTCGCCCTCGTGATCCTCCTCTTCCTCGGCTCGTTCCGCTCGGTGGCGATGCCGCTCGTGGCGATCCCGCTCTCGCTCGTGGGCGTGCTCTTCGTCCTCTTCCTGATGGGCTACTCGATCAACCTGCTCACCCTACTCGCGATGGTGCTCGCGATCGGGCTCGTGGTGGACGACGCGATCATCGTCGTCGAGAACGTGCAACGCCACATCGAGGAGGGCATGAGCCCGCGCAAGGCGGCCTTCGTGGCGATGAAGGAGCTGTTCACGCCGATCATCGCGATGATGCTCACGCTGGTGGCGGTTTTCACGCCGCTCTTCTTCACCGGCGGGCTCACCGGCGCCCTGTTCCGCGAATTCGCGGTGACGCTCGCGGGCGCGGTGTTCATCTCCGGCATCGTCGCGCTGACGATCTCGCCGATGATGGCCGCGCGCGTCCTCAAGGGCGGCGAGCCGGGGCGCTTCCAGCGCGTCGTCGATCGCACCTTCACGCGGCTCGAGGGCTGGTACGAGCGGCGCGTCGCCGGCTCCTTCCGGGTGAAGCCGGTGACGATCCTCGTCGTCGTCGCGCTCACCGCGCTCACCGGCTGGCTGTTCACCAAGACCTCGAGCGAGCTCGCGCCCGAGGAGGACGTGGGCGCGCTCTTCGCCATCGTCAACGCGCCCGCCTACGCCACCTCGGACTACACGCGCCGCTACGTCGAGGAGATCCGCGACCGCACGCAGGACCTGCCGGAGCTCTCGGCGAGCTTCTCGGTCGTCGGCTTCGGCGGCGGCACCAATTCCGCCATCGCTTTGTGGGCGTTCGAGGACTGGGCGCAGCGGGACCGCTCGCAGAAGGAGATCCAGGGCGATCTCCAGGCGCGCATCGCCCCCGTCGACGGCGTCCAGGCCTTCGTCTTCTCGCCGCCCTCGCTGCCGGGCGCCGGCGGCGGGCTGCCGATCTCGCTCGTGATCCAGACGACGGGAGACCCGGCCCGCGTCTACGAGGTCGCCGAGCGCATCCGCGAGGAGGCGCAGGCCTCCGGGCGCTTCATCGTCGTCCAGAACTCGATGTCCTACGACACGACGCAGGTCGTCGTGAGCATCGACCGCGACCGCGCGGCGGCGCTCGACGTGCCGCCGAGCCAGATCGGCGCCACGCTCGGGCTCCTCGTCGGCGGGGGCGCGATCGGGCAGTTCGACCGCGATTCGAACTCCTACGACGTGATCATGCAGGTGCCGGCCGAGTTCCGGGACAATCCCGAACGGCTCGGGCGCTTCTACCTGCGCTCGACGACGGGCGACATGGTGCCGCTCTCGGCCGTCGTGCGCATCGACACCCGCGCCGCGCCCGCCGCGATCGAGCAGTTCGACCAGCTCAACTCCGCGACGATCACCGCGCTGCCGCTGCCGGGCGTCTCGACGGGCGACGGGCTCGCGCTCATCGAGGAGATCGCGCGCCCGCTCCTGCCGGACGGGTTCTTCGTCGACTACGCCGCGCAATCCCGCCTCGAGGTGAGCGAGGGTAACACGATCGTGATCGCCTTCGCGCTCGCCATCGTCGTGATCTTCCTCGTGCTCGCGGCGCAGTTCGAGAGCTTCCGCGACCCGTTCGTGATCCTGATGTCGGTGCCGCTCTCGATCTTCGGCGTGATCGTGCCGCTCAATCTCGGCCTCTCGACGCTCAACATCTACACGCAGGTGGGGATGATCACGCTGATCGGGCTGATCACCAAGCACGGCATCCTGCTCGTCGAGTTCGCCAACCAGATGCGGCGCGAGCGCGGGATGACCCGCGAGGAGGGGATGATCGCCGCGGCACGGCTGCGCCTGCGCCCGATCCTGATGACGACGGCGGCGACCGCGATCGGCGTCGTCCCGCTGATGACGGCGGACGGGGCGGGCGCTGCGGCACGCTTCTCGATGGGCCTCGTGATCTTCTCGGGGATCACGGTGGGGACGCTGTTCACCCTCTTCGTGGTGCCGACCGTCTACGTGCTCGTCTCGCGCAAGGAGCTCGTGCAGCAGACGCTGCCGGGCGACCCCGACGCGCCGCTCGAGCCCGCCACGCCTCCCGCCACGCCGCACCCCGCGACGTGAGCGGGGGGCGGAAAAGAAAAGACCGCCCGGAGAGCCGAGCGGTCGACGAGGTCTTCATCGTGAAGTCGTCAGTGTCGGAGCACAGGGGCGCGTGCTTCCGATCCCGTGATGAAATCACGAAGCCGGCCGGGAGCGGGAGTCGGGGAGAGCCCCATCCGCGTAATCCCTGATCCTCACCGCGCCGCCATCGCGAGAGCCGCGCCGCCCATCGTGGCGCCGCTCACCCGATTGGCCGCCCGCCGGCCGCGCTCGCTCGTCAGGAGCGCGCGGGCGCGCGCGGCGAGGGCGACATAGCCCGAGAAGACGATCGCGAGGACGGCGAGCGTCACCGCCACGAGTTCGGCATAGCCGAGCATCGTCACGGCCGCGAGGTCGAACAGGGTCGGCAGGAGCGCGAGGTAAAAGACCATCACCTTGGGGTTTCCCAGCGTCACGGCGAGGCCGCCGAGGAACAGGCGCGCGGGGTTCTCGGCCCGCGCCTGCCCGGCCACCGCGATCGGCGCCGTCGGCGCGGTCCAGAGCCGAAAAGCGAGGTAGAGGAGATAGGCGGCCCCCGCGTATTTCACGACGAGGAAGAGCGCGTGGAAGCTCTGCGCCAGCGCGGCGAGGCCGAAGATCGCCAGAGACAGCCACACCACGTCGCCGATCGCGAGGCCCGCCCCGAAGGCGAGCGCGCCGGAGGTGCCGCGCCCGAGCACGCGGGCGAGGATCGCCGCGATGCCGGGGCCCGGCGAGGCGGCGGCGACGAAGAGGGCGGTGGCGAACAATGTCAGCGCGGCGATGTCCATGGCGAAGAGCCTCGCGTGGAGCGGCGTCTCTCTATGCCCGATCGTAAAGCGCTTGTCGCGGGCGTTCGGCGGCCGCGGACACGATTCGTAAAGAAAGACACGGCTCCCATTAACCGGACGTTTACCCTGATGGCCAAATGTCGATGCGTCGGCGCATGTCCGCAACCGTGTCGTAACGGTCTGGCGGGGGCGGGCGCGGTGCCGACGGAGAGGCGTTCGGGGCGTCGCCTCTCCCGTGGCCCTCGCAAGGGCCGCTCGACATGTCCCGGGGGGCCG
>JARWLF010000551.1:0-15005 GCA_029853055.1 Scenedesmus sp. KT-U
GGTGTCAGTGGCACTGGCAAGTCCACGCTCATTTATTCACATCCGCAGCTGAAAGGACTGAAGCACATAGATATAGCACAAGCATATCGGGATGCTGAGCAACGAAACGCCCGCATCTCGTGGCGACAAGCCTTGGATTGGCTGATCAACGAAGCAACAGCACAGCTGCAAAAGTACCCGGATGATTCCTTTGTGCTGGAGGCATTCTTCAGGCCCGAAACTTCAGAGGCGGGAGTAAGTTTTGTATTTTAACCATCGAAGCCAATCAGCAGCAGGATGCATAGCCGTGCACTAAGTCAACACCGGTGGTTGTCTGTAGCCAGCTTGTCGGCAGATACCTGGCTGCTATACTGCTGTCTTTGTGGGCACAGCAGGACATGTAACCGATATTTCTCAAGCTCTCAAACCTCTACCATGCTGCGAGAATGAGCAAAGGTGCACACACGCAGCACACCATTGTTGTCATAGCAGTAGAGCATGGTACAGCAGCAGCGGCGGCTGACTCAGTCACTGGGATGTCATTCTTCTGCCATTGCAGAATTCGTGCCCTGGCCCACCAACACAACCAAAAACTACAATTCCTATGGTGTCATGCATCCCGTTACCAGTGCTACAATCGCGTTCGCAGGGACCAACGTGACTCCCCGAGCCGCAGAGCAGCAAGAATCCGCTTCATCAGGGATGCTCGCCACTACATGTTCTACCGCAGACGCAGCGAAGATCCAGATAGGAAGTTGGACAGCAGAGGATACTGTCAGCAATGCCATGACTTCACGGTAAGATATGCCTGCTGCTTGAAAGATATGCCGTTGCTCCTCATCTGTCAAGTGCCACTACTGCTGTCACCCTTGAGTCTCAGTGCCAAGATCAGTTGTAGTGGCTCAATTGCAAGCATGTCCATCTCGCTTGCTGCATCAACAGCTTCCTCTCCAAGTCATTTTGAGGCTTTGAACCCTTGTTATCCTAGCGGCATTCCTGCACTTCTGAGAGTACTCAAGACATTATGTGATGCTGACTCTGTTGTATGTCGCGTACATAAAACAGCAGCACCACCTTATACCGACCGTTGTTGCATCATTTGATTACATTTCCTGCAGGAGCTCAAAGGACCATATTATCATGTGTGTGACAGCTGTGCTTGCTGAGCTCAAGCTGAGATCAACACTACTTTGGGTTTCAACAATATCAATAGCAGGAAGTATGTAGATAGAAGGTAGTCAAGCTGTGGGATAGTCAAGGTATCAAGCAGACAGACGTTGTGGTGTTGGTGCGAGTGTGTTAGTGTAACCACCACAGCAAGTTGTTGTCATTGCGTAGTTTGCAGACCTCTGTTTCATATTTGAAGACACAAACAGGTGGCATGGCTCTTGACAATCAGACACCTGTTGCATGTTCCACGAAGATTGTATCGTTGGAGTGCGAAGAGATTCTCAGCAAACAGGGTTGGAAGCATCACTGTGGGGTAGGTACCTTGCACTCATGGCCAGAAGATCTGACAGTCATGTGTCAGCGCTATCTACGAAGCCTCATTGCAAATTGCAAGTTGGATACATGGCAAGTTGTATAAGTTGGTGGGGTTTAGGCCGCAATTGCACATTAGATCATCTGGTGTTGGTGCAAGGATTCTCCAACCAAGGCTGCGTTGGAAGCAGTTGTTTCTGTAAGCAATGCAGCATCATTTTTGCTTTACATCTAGAGTCCAGGCTTCAGTGATTGCCTTTGATAGGTGTGCACAGACGTTGTGCTGTACTTGTACAGCTGAGGTTGCTACCGGAAGTTGTCATAGCTATAAAGACACATACAAGGCACATTGTAGTCGGATCCTTACTGCATCCCTACTGATGATTGCAAGGTGATGTTGGTAGTGGTATTCGACAACAAAGCATCAGATATTGTGCCATGTTGCTGCCAGTGTAGCGTCTTTTGTTGACATTTTGAAGTTATGTCCACATGGTAGTCCACTCATTATCAGTGTCAATGCTCTGCCCAGGGCCCTTGGGAGCCTGAGCTTGGGCGGAGTTTTTGTGGCATGGTTTGAGGCGTCGGAATTTCAGGCTGTTTGCAAGTTTGTTTCTTGGGCAGCTATCACTGAGTTGAACTCTGTTGTCATTAAGATGACATAAGTTGAAGGATGACTGTAGTGCGCAACACTTGCTGTAAGTGTTAGATGCTACATGATGCATTCTGAAAGTGAGCGAACAATAGCTCTGTTAGGGTAATATACAGCTTGTATGACCACCAGCTGGAACATCTGGGGGTCTATCATTTGAAATAGTGACTACAATTTGTAGTTTGAGGTCCACTTTGCGGGGCGGCAGTACACCGTAGACGTCAGGCCAGAGCATTTGTCCGACAACTACAGTGAAGAACACCAGTGCGCTTAACCGGTCTCGAACCCCCGGTGCGGGTCTCATCATGCGGGATTTTGTACTGCAACAGCCAGTTGACCATCATTGTCGCCGCCAAACCTGAGCCAACTGCAGGATGGTTGGAGACAACCTTGGAGACTCTCTGAAGCCGGGAGTTATGTACAAAGACAAAACCATATCGTCGTTACACGAGGCTCATGTGCAAATAAGCTTCAAGCACTCAGTTGCTCAGCTTTCCTGGAAGGCTGCCGAAAGGGTCGATACATAGCTTTACTTGCCTCTCTACTTGCCCAGACACTCAACAACACACATGATCACAAACATGCATACTCAAAGCACCAAATAGCCCATCATAGAGCCCACACACCAACCATTCTTGGTGCACATTGATAAGCAAAGCTACGATCTGCTGCAACATGAATAGATGGCAACATGATTCTAAATGCACGTGCGGTGTATGCCGAGTTGGCAGTATGCACAGCTTACGACTTCAGGGGCCGGGGAAGGACGCATAACAACATGATGATCACAGAAAGATTTGGGCAATCAGCTGCCCATCAGCTGCTGACCCTGCATACGACACTCTCATTCTGTTCAGCAAGATATCTACTGTCATTGCTCTGCTGCTCTTGCAAGTCTACAGTCTCAGCATTGCACTGCCTTCACCTGGCTGCTATTGTACTACTGCTGCACTTCACGCGATGAGTGACCCGACTGCTGCCACTGCTGCATTGCTCCTGAGTCTCTTGCAAGCTGCCTTGTGCTGCTTCCAGTGAAGCGTCTGACACTGCACAGCACACAAACAACAGCAAATAAGAAGAGGAGATGAGCAACATCAACACACATGTCTGATCACGGCAATCAGCTGCAATGCTTCAGGCCAGCAAGCTATGCTTACCACTGGGTTGAAGACCACATCATGCCCAGTGTGTAGTCCTGACACATGCTTAGAAAGTGACAACAGAAGCCATGCGCCTGCTAATGACACTCTGCTGCTCACCTCTTTGCTGCAGTAGTGACACGCCAGGCACTCCTTGCAGCGCTTGTTGACAGTCAAACTGGCCTCAGCAACACCTTCAAGATTGGTACACGCTGGATTGTTGCAACCAACTGGCAAAGGCACCTCATGAAGCAGCGCACTGAACAGCTGCTGCAAGTCTACCAGTAACTCCCCAATGCGCTTGTGCAACCCAGCTGGCAGCTTCAACATGGTCTCAATCTCCCTTACGGTTGATGCTGCTGTAGTACTGCTGCCGCTGCTGCTGTCTTGACCAGCGTTGCCATTGCCGTTGCTGCTGCGTTCTATGGCAACTTGCACAGGTATCATCTGATTCAGGAGATCCAGAGCAGCAACAAAGTCTCCTGGCCACTGACTTTGGAAGTTCTGAACCTTGGACAAAACCCCAGAAGGTACTGCTTGCACCAAATGCGACCAGCCGACTGGCATACCCTCTCCGCTCATGACTGCTTGCATTGACTTCAGCAATTGTGCATTCGTGTCTGCTGCTGCTGCGTCACCTTTGCTGTTGCTGCTGTCGCCTTTAACTGCAGCTGAAGGGCCCAGAACTTTGCTTGGAAGCTGGTTCAAAACCTGTGATAGATAGCACCGGCAGCACAGGGTCTGATATGCTGCTCGAGCAAACATCAGACCCGTCAGGATGTTGATTGCCGTCTCCTCAGGTAGCAACAGCGTGTCTTGTGCTGCTCCTGCCGCTGCTGCATCATCCTTGCTCGCTACAGCAGCAGCAGTGGGTAACTGTGCAACCTCTGCTTGCAGATCTTGTAACACTGGTACTGCCGCTCTAGCCAACAGCGTCACCAACACAAGACTGCATGCTGCTGCCTTGCTTGCTGAACCTACTGTTTGCACTACTGCTGCCACCTGCTGTTGATCACTATCCTTACCAACATCATTACTGCTGCTGCTATCACCCTTACCGTTGCTGCTGGTGCTGCTGGCATGCTGCTTGCTTTGTTCTAGCTGCCGCAAGGTGTCTGTAAGTGACATAATAACATCTTCTAAATTGATAGACAGCCACTCGGCCGTTTTCTGTAGTGGCGGCAGCACATATGAAATGGGAGCATCAGACTGATCTGCTGTAACATCTTGATCCAGCATGATGGGACTGTGGTGATCATGATCATGGCTATGACCATTGGCTGATTTTACATCACCGTTGCTCTTGCTGGCAGCAGTGCCATTGCCGTTGGTTGCTGCTATTGGCTGTTTCTGCTGGTCTTGCTGCTGCTGCTGCTGTCCTACTGCTGTTAGCACTGGTCCTACTACTGACTTACTGTACCCGTTCACTGCTGCTGCAAATGACCTACACACTGAATAGTCTGACAGGATCACCATGCTCCTCTTGGACCCGCTGCTGTGGCTGCTGCTCTCTGGTTGTTCCTGGCTGCTGCCATCGCCTTTGCTTGCGGTCATTGACTGTGTCAAGAAGCTAGCTGACATCGGAAGCAAAACCTGCAGGCAGCAAGACGCAGTGTGCTTCAATGAAATGTGTTCTGGTAAGTTTGATACTCTCAGTGTGACTCAGCATGCAACATGAGATGAAAGGCAGCTGTCAGCAGCAGCTTCGCACAAGTTGTCTACTGTTACCATGTGCATCAACCTGCGTTCATCTGCATGACTGACCTGCAGGCTCTGTGGCTGCACATGTCTGACCAGATGATCCATGATGGTGTAGAAGCAAGCGGGATCCTGCTCAGTGAGGCTGCCAAGCAACTCATCATCTGTAGCAACAGCAGCAGTAGTAGTGCAGCGGAGGTCGTGAAGGTGACAGGCATCTGCTGAAAGTAGTTTTCACTGTACCAAGCTGGTGATATACACATGGTATGAACAGTCTCTGTGAATACTGCAACACCTCAATTGAAGTTGTTCATGAGCGCAGGCTAAGTGCTTCACGCAAGGTCGATTCATCAGTGTGGATTTGACACTACATATACAACTTACCAACTAGGCCCTGATGCGCAAAGGGTCCAGCTGCTGCTGCTATGCTGCCTTCCACTGCTACTGCTGCCAGACGACCTGGACACATTTGAATCAACACTTCTGCACAGATAACACAGCGTACTGCATTGTCAGCATCAAGATCATAACTGTCCTCCTGCTCCTGCTGCTGTTCCTGCTGCTGTGGTGCTGTGCTGTTGCCATTCTGCTGAGTGGGTGACTGCTTCTGTATGAGGTAGGTGGAGAGGGCCTGCAAGGAAACATCAGAGCAACAGTAATAGCAGCACATATCATAGCAATCAGTGGATTGTTCATGTATGCTTGATCACCAGTTGACTTGGGGCGTCTTGAAGGACTTGTAGCTGAGCTTGTAACTGCCACAACGTTGTTAACAACAGCTGAGTCAGCATAGTCAAAAGTTGCATCGCCGAATATGTGTCAACAGCAGCCAAAGGAGTTGCTGCCACTGCTTGGTAGCTTACTTGCAGTAGCAGCTGCCCACGTGCTGCAATCAGTTGCTGCATCTGCTGCCTGCTGCAGGTGCGTGCTGCCAGCAGCAGCAACTCCAATAGCGGCACCAAGCCATTGTTCAAGCCGCACTGCTGGTTAAGCAATATCGCCTGCAACACTAGCTTGAATGCTACTACACTGTCTATATCACCTTGACTACTGCTGCTGTTCTCGCTTGTATTGCTCAAAGTGCCATTGCTTACAGCATGGTTGCCTGCATTGCTGCTGCCATTGCCGCTGCTGCTTGCATTGCTGCTGGCTGTCAAGACAAAGCAACCCTGCTGAAAAGCCTTGCAACACACTTGGATGTGCTCCATAGCAGCAGTGGCGGTGGAGATGCCTAATGAACTCGCTGCTGTCAACGTGACATCCTTGACAGGTAACACATCAGCATGATCAGGAGGTACACTGCTGCTGCCGATATTTGCTGCTGCTGTCTGCTCATACAAGGCTGTATCTGCCAATGCCAGAAGCTGCAAGAAAGCACTGCCAGGCAAGGCTTGCTTCTCCTGCTGTTGCTGGTTGTCTGTAATTGTGTCTTCAGGCACTGCTGCTGTGGCATAATGTGTGACAGCATGTAGCAATTGGCACTGTAATACATGCAATAAGATCAGCAGATTGCTAAAGACCATAGTGCTGGGATCATCCAACAAGCAGACAGGATGACTAAACTGCCATGCCCCATCCCCAGATTCTGCCACTGCTGTCGTCCCTGCTGCTGTGTTACTAGTGCTGTGAGCAGGGCCCTCGCCATTGTCACTGCTGCTGCTGCTGTTGCCGTCTTTGCTGCCTTGCTTTCTGCTGTTGGAATGGCTGAACCTTGCCCCACCATTCGTTGCAGGACCCTGCTGCAGGGTTATGTAAGCCTGACTTATGTAATCCTGCAGGACTTGACTGAGCAGTGTGATCTGTCCTGCAAGGCAGCTTGTCGAGCCTGTAGCTGCAACCGCCATGCCAGGTGCTGCTGTAGAGGCTGCTGTTTGGTTAGAAGCGATGCTGGTGCTCTTGCTGCTGATGATGATGGTGGGTTTGAAGGTTTCCTGCAGCAGTAGCCAGGCTCCTGCTGTAGCTGACAGACAGCGTGCAGGGTGTTGTTTGAGCACCCACCGCAGGGCTGGCGCCAGGTTGTCAAAAAGACCTGCAGCATAAGACAGCCCCACTAGTGAAAATAGTTTGTTAGTGTTTGCTGCTGCATGGCACATGGCGGTGTGAGATAACTGCTGCATCTTACTGGCTTGACTGCGGGTCTGCAGGGTTGGGCTGATCAATGTCTGGCACTTGGTACAACATGCATGCAGTGCTTGATCATATCTGTCGACGTGTTACCACTCAAAGTGAGTGTAAACCAGCAGCTACAGCAAGCCCCACCGGAGGTGGCCAATTCCTGATGGAATGATGCTGTTATTGCCTGGTGTTGCTGAGCCACCCTTAGCATGTTGGCCAAGGTCACCAGAAGCAGCTGCCATAGCGAGTCTTGTGCTTCTGTGTTGAGCAATAGCTCCTCCTGAGGTTCGTTCTGTAGCCATGACACGAGCTTTCCCAAGAGTCGCACCACAGGCTTTTGCTGACCGCTGCTATCGACAGCTGCTGCGACACCAGCGGCTGTGAGCTGATTCTGCTGTACAAGCGCGCTTAACTCGTTACATACTTGACGTGTTACGTTCAGAAGCTCAGCCAAGGGGCCTACTCGCGGCAAGGGAGACGGGCACTCATGTTTGAGGTACAGATGGTGAGCGATGGGAGTCCAGTGAGAATTCAACTTGCTAAACAAGCTTTCCACCGTTGTTGGTGACATGACAGCCAACCGTCTCAGCGGTGATTGGAGCCTGTGCTTGCTGTTTGGCAGTTCATGCTCACGAACCAACCAGCAAGGTTGGAAGCATCGTTGATAGCTGGGTTGTATCCTTGATGCATATAAGAGAGCGTTCTGAACAGGAGTCCAACGCCAGTCAGCAGGCTATTGTGCAGCCCTACGTGGCCAAAACCGCCTAGTGAACGTGAAACTACAGCCTTTCCCAGTATGATGTCGTCAGATCATGTTTAGAATCCGCTGACCAATGTAATGTAGGCAGAACGCAAGTTGTTGCCCTTCTGATCGAGTGTTTCCAAGCCATCGGCTTCTTGCACTCGCTCGATGTACAGCCTGCGCAACCATCGATAGCTCGACGCCCCGGCAAACAGCATTTATGCCTATGCCCGAACTTTCAGACACATACAAAGGCTGATAAGCAAACTCAACGAGCCTTTTTATACTGCACTAACCTTGCCAGGCCTGCATGGTATTGCCCTGTGCGCTTGGCAGCAGACAGCACCATGCAACATCATTCAGCGGCAGGCATGACATCGTAAGGTTTGAAGTAGTCTCTGAACTTGTCCGCAGCTTCCTTCTCCTGTTCTGGTGAGGAAGTGCACTCCTTCCAGTCAGCCCTCTCAGGTACCCCCGCCAGCTTCGCCAGTATCTGCCGACCAAGCTGCATAGGAGCACGCTGACCAGGGATCAAAGGCGCGGCCAGACCACTTCCATCCGGCAGCACGCCGAGGAAGTACTCTCCTTCACCCACGACCTGCTGGAGGGCAGCTCTGCATGACAGCAAAGCAGGATAAGCTATGGTCATATGCACATACATAGACAAAAAGGTAACCAGTGAAAACGTCATGAATGCTCTTGTGTAAAGGTAATTCAAAGCCTGGCCAGCATTGCTTTGCATGCCCTCTCACCTATCCAGCTGCCCATCCTGTGCTTGTATCTGCGTGGCTGTCAGACCAGCTTCCTGTATCATCTGCTGGAACACATCAGCTGCTTCCTCACTTGCCACCTTGCTGATACCCACAGTGTTGATGTGACAGTGATTACCACCCTTCGACCTGCAGCGTGCCAGCACGACATAGCTGCAGTCGTCACACAGAGTCCTGCAGACACGTGGTCCAACACATGCACGTCTAAAACACATGTATGATCACAAACCTCCTCTGCATCTATGCTGACATCGATAAGAAGCCCAAACAGCCTACCTAAGTTTCAGGAACCTCTCAAAGCCCACCAACTGCTGACCCTCAGCAGCAGCTGCTGTCCTCAGAGCTGACAGATACCTCCCAGCTTCTGCTGCTGCAGCAGAAGGTAAAGCAGCCCAAGAGGGATAGTGCTCTATGGGTATTATCAGGCAGTGCTTAGACGTGATGGGTCCCTTGTCCAGAGCTAGATACACCTCCTCACCAACACTGGCTACTAGATTAATGTCAACCTGCAAGCCAGAGTTCAGCCGAGCGTAAGCTGCAAAATAACACAAACCAGCTGTACCAAGAATGATACCCCCATGCACAGCTAGTCATGAATGTCACACAGCTTTCCTGGACTTGCACATAACAGCCTTGTCACATATTGTTGCATAGGTCAGGATGGACAACAAGATTCTTGGTGCAGGACAACAACTTCAGTCCTGACCTGATCGCTAGACAAGCAGAACCAGCAGCCATCCACAGGCTTGCCCGGCTCAAAGGGCTGCTGTTGTTGCTGACCCTTTCTGTGCTGTCCCTTACTGTCTCTGTATGGGCCATCTGCTGAATCTGGCTTGTTGAGTGGTGTTGAGGTGGCAATGGTGATCTCACGACCCAGCAGGAGGGAGCCGTTGAGGGCGCATGCTGCTGATACTGCCCCAGCTTCTGTGAACTGAACATGACACCTGCAGATGTTTGTTTGGCAGCATGCTGCTAAGGACATGAACTTGCATATCCATGCAAGTGCAAGGTCTGTGGCATGAGTTGTGTTTGCAGTCTAGTCTGTGATAACCACGATGTGCACAGACTAGGATAGCTTGCGGACTAAGCAAGGCTTGAACCAGAGACACAACACCTTCACCATTCAGACACAGCATCTGCTTGGAACTAAAAACTGTAATCAATTTGGTTTTCTGCATTCTGCATGCAGCTCACCATGGGTTCGGTCTGCCAGTGTCCTGCTGTGCACCTCTCCTTATGTCCTCAACCTGCAGGGACACAGCACACGCTTTCAAAACTCATTGCACAACTTGACAACTGCCTGTTACTGGTCTGTACTCCTTTTCCAGAACTTTATAGAGCTCATCAACATACCTCTCCTGCTTGTGAGAAGAAGTTTGCCAAGTCATCAAATGACGCTTCAAACGGCAAGTTCTTGACAAAGACACTCCTGCTGCTGTCCTTCACGACACCAGGACGACCCCAGGGTTGAAAAGCAGGACCACCTGAATGAGTACAAGTCAGCATTGTATGATCACTGCACCAAGCTGCCAAAGATTTTTTCTCCAACACCATCCGCCAGCTATTGTCAAGACACAGAACAATGGGCTGCGGGGAACACACACACACATCACGATCGCCATGCAGTCTGCTTAGCAGGCTTGGCCGTACAGCTCATGCTACGAACGTTGCCCAGCAGTCAGAGCACACAGTGAGCTGCGGCCCTGCACTACAACCAGCATGCACTAACAACTCACCACTCGGCGGTCCTCTGTGCTTCTTGGGCTGCATCCACCGCCAGCTACCGGGGTCAGCAGCACCTGCATCGCCCTGCAGGACATGTTTGACGCATGGCATGTAAACCACAGACCATTTGAGGACAACAAAATTGGTGAGGGGTATGATGAAGGGCTACTGACCCACAACAGTAACGAGCACAGAAGACAGCAGTTTCAATGCTGCTGGCATCATGCAGGGCCCTAGCAACTCGTTGCCCTGCAAGGCATGGCATGCATGCATACATTCTGCAGGCAAGGACTAGAAGCTGTAGTGGACAGTCACATCATAACAAAGCACTGTTGTTGAGTGCAGCAGCAGGCGGAGGTCACCTGATGCTCATGAGCTCTCTTTCTGCTCTCAGTCGAGCCTGCCGCCGGCTGATAAGGACATAACCCACAACCCTCTGGTAATTGACCCAACTGCTCAACAGTCAGCAACGCAGCAGGTGGCAACCCAAGCGCATGCAGGAACTTCTGCTGTCCTGCAGCTTTCGACCCCTGCTGCTGATTGCTGGCCATGCCAATGCCCGCTCTGCTTTTTCCTGCAGCTGGTGTTGCATGCTGTGATCCTGCAGGAGTGGACTTTCCTGCAGGTGCTCCAGAAGGCGGAACCCTTCCTGTGACTGAGCCTAGGCTAACAAAGCGAGTAGCACGTTGCCCTGCACCAATGTCAGGATTGGCGTATGGTATGCGGGTGTAGAACAGACCCTGACCACCTGCTATGTGGTATCTGGGACGGGCTGTTGCTGCTATATCTGCTGCTACTGAGCTGCATGTTGCAGGAATCAGACCTGCATGACAGTTAGGCACACCGATGGGGTGGTCAAGATTCAGAGGATAGCTGCATCCATGTTGGGCAGCAACTGCATACATGCTATGTAATCCAGACGAAGCCAAGGATCGATGGGGTGTGCTTTGAAGTGTGCCCCGACCACTGCTGAACCAGCTGACATGCTCTTTAGTGAAGTGTATCATGGCAACCTCTCGGTACACTCCCAATGCCAACACAGCTGAGTGCTGGGCCAGCATTCAACCGCAGGATTCAACTCACAGAAATAGGAGATTTATCTGCATGGGTGTAGCAGAGTGCAGTCACACACTAGTGTTCCAACTGGCCAACCTCTGACAACATACCTGCAAGCTGCTCTTGCCCCTCTGGCAGTTGCTGCAATACCCCTGCAGGCCATTCACAGCTGAGCAGCAGATCGACCTCTCCAGGCAATACCATGAGCTGATGTCTAAGTCTGGCAACATCTGCTTGGTTGTAGTGCCTGCAGGGTTCAAGTGCTGTAGTCGGCTTGGCGGTATCTGCTTGTTCTGCACCCGCTGCTTGTTCTGGTGCTCGAGCTGTCTCCTGGTCATCTGCTGATGCACGCGGTGGGCTCTTGGGTGGTGGTGGCTTTGCTGTGAATGCTTTGTGGTTGTAAGTACCGTCCAGGAAGGCTACGTTCAGCGACTCAAGTACCCTCTGCATGGAGCGAGTCCAGCAGAAAGAGCATGAGCACAAGCATCAATGGTACGTTGTGCCAACATACAAGCAACATCCACCCTGAAGGGTAGAACACAGACTGTCATCTACTATAACACGCATATTAAAACAGCAAGCACCTAGCAACTGCTGTTGAGTATTGCTTGGTTGGAGGGGCCGCAGTTCCCAAGTCATGCACAGTACTCCAGCTGGATAAGCACAATGGCATCGCACTTGCTGATGCTCTGCAGCCTTTGCATGGCACGTTGCGCAGCTGCCCAGTGAAGGATTTGCCACTCTCATTACTCACAACGCCTGATCTACCCAAGTAGTGCAAGCTCCTGTGTCCTGCAGGTTCTGCTGATAGAGCTGCCAGCGTAGCTGCGGACCCCTGACCTGCAGGAGAACAGAACAAACAACACATGAGCACACTGAGTGCTTGATGGATGAGCACACTGAGTGGTTGATGGATGCCTCACGCTGCAGCAACTGTAAGAAATGCGAATAAGAAGCAAGAGATCAGGGGTGACTGTGCAACTCTTACAAGCATGAAGCGTACAACAGCCGGGGGAGATGTGGGAGGCGCAGAAGCTTGCTGCAGGAACTACGTCGAGCCATACTGCATGCCTCCAGTAGATTGTGTTCCGATAGTGACACTGATACGAGCATACTACTGTTGCAGACGATGACACATGACATGCATGATGAGCCAGGACAATGGGACCTACCGCATGCACCAATGAAGTATACTGGCACTGGCAACTGAGCTATACCATCTATGTATGGCTGAAGCTCCTCGGGAATATCACCTCCATCGTCTGCACAAATGCGGAGACTTGTTTACAGATGTGCAAGGAGACCATCAATTGGTTTGTGGAGTTGCTTGCCTGCTGCAGTTGTGATAGATAGGCCTCCTGAGTGGTCAGCAACTACACGGCTGCTGCGTACCTCCTTCGGCGAAGAACTGTCCAACACAAAGTAGTAAGTCAAAAGGTCCGCTCTTGCTGTTCACTGTGGTCACGCGTTTGAACAGGGCACTGAAACCCCCTAAGCAGTCTCCAGCCAGCAGCACCTTTACTGCACTCATTGTGGTCCTTGACTACTACGCAGCCACCCCCGTAGCTTGGCTATAAAGACTATGGTGTTATCAACTAAGTATCGCTGCAGCCGGGTCTTGTGCTGAGTGCTCAAGCAGCTGCTGGTCGTTGCGACTGCTGATGGCACTTGACTCTCAGCAGCAGTGAAGCTGTGATGTCTGCAGGTCAGCGGGTGTGCCTGTTGTAGCTTTGCAAAAAGGGCATGAGGCAAAGTACCAGACTCTGATACGATCAGCACAGATGAAGGGCAAGAAGTCCCAGTAAACAATCACGCTGCTGCTCAGGGCAACCGCTGAACAGTCGTCTGTGGAACCACAGTCACAGCACGGGTTTTGAGACAACCATTGCGACATCTGATGTGCGATATTGCACTGTACTGTGACAGTTCAAAGTGACAGCTTACCTGACTGGTGGGCTGAGCCCAGTCAGTATGTTCGACGACCTTCGATGTATTCTATGGTGGGTTTTGTTGTCGAATCTCACTATGACCTTTAGATGCGCGTAGAGGTTTGTCCATGAGCAAGTTGGCTGCGAACCTGATACACTACCCAGTCCAGAGTTCAAGGTCTCATGTGCTGCCTGGCATTGTGAGAGCCAGTGGATGCTTGAAATGCATCACCCTGAACATATGCTGTGTTGACTTGCAGCACATGTTTTGGCAGGCGAAGAAACAGATCAAATAGCAGCTCATGTGTACACTGCTGCTCAAGGTACAGGGACTTGCATCAAGCCTTGACTGCGGACTGTGGATGCTCAAGCCTGCCAGTGACATCAGTGACACAAGACCACCCAGCAGGCTGCTGCTGACAATGCACAATAAAATTGAACAGACCCGATCCAACCAGCATGGGCCATGCTGTGGTGACTATTTGTTGCTGGTGATGCGTGTTGGTGAAGGTCAGCTATAACACCTAGGCCTACTAGCTAGTAGCAACCCAGCCACAGTACGTTGGTTATCAAGTAGGAACAATGGGTCCTACTCAGCAATCAAAATGGCTGGCAAACTTATGAACGTAGTGCCATCTCCAGCGCCAGAATTTGTTCTGCAACACAGGTGTCTTGACAGTGCATGCATGTGTACATGTGCAGTGTGCTGCAGTGTCCAACTGCAGTTGCAAACGCTGCCAGCAAGTACAGGACTTGCTGAACATTCTTTTGATTCTGTGCATCTGAAACACATAGAGAAACATGCAAGGCATCGTCAGGCTGGCTGCTTTGAGTGTGGTTTTGCAGCAACTCTACTGGAGAGTGGTCCTAGCTGCCCTCACAATGTCACGATGTCCACACAGTGGCACAGGTGAATATATGGCTCAATGCTAGGCATACAGCTACATCAAGGTCACAACCACTGGTTTTAAACACCTGCGACAACAGAAAGAGCACAGCAGCAGGGTATGTCAACAGGTTGCGATGCTTCTGTGATCAGCACCAGGGGCAGTGATTGGGGCAACTATCGGTCTGCATTGCTTTCCTTTCCGGAAGGGATCCCTTCCGTGTCGTGTGAGTAGTATTGCAGCATGCGAGTACGCAGGTTTCAAAAGCCTTGCTAAAAATCGACAATGGATGTGTTTGGTGACATTCTGGGCCGTTGCAGTCACCTCGTCTGGTATTTCTCTGGCTTGCCAGGGCTACTGCTGGCATCTCATGTGTCCTGGTTTGTCGCACGGCAACGGGTCTCAGCAGCAGATCAGAGAGTTACTGCTTTGTTGTTCAGAAGGTATCGCATGCGCAAGCCCTGCAGAGAATGTCTGTATGGTGCTACCACGCGAACCCTGCGTAACAGTGTCACTTGCTGCTCGCTGCGATGTTGGCAAGTTACACTTGCTTGTCCCACTGGTGTACTGTTCACTCAACTCTGCCACAAGTCTTCTTTCAAGCCTTATTGTACTACTCGGTATCATCCGAATGATGTCTCGTATGATGGCGGGTTTGATGTTTGGTGGGGCTGGTCAGGACAACACGAGAGATTGTCAAACACTTCAACAGTCAATGACACTGGCCGAGGTGAGTCGCTGCGGCCTTACAAGGCGTTGGGAGCCAAGCGAGTGCCTTGTTGTTTGCGATGCTCAGCGGGAGGGACTGTAGATCCTTGCAGCGGCATTGTTGCTA
>JARWLF010000552.1:0-14990 GCA_029853055.1 Scenedesmus sp. KT-U
CGGCCGGGGGGGGGGGCGGGCCGCGGCCCGCCGCGCGCATGGCCGTATCGGATCGGACCGCGAGGCGTTTCTGCGCCAGTGGTCGCTGCTGATGATCGCCAGCTTTGCCAGCCGCGAGGCCTGCGCGGTGCATTTCGGCGTCACATTCCAGGCCGCGTGCAACTGGTTCGACGGGGCCAACGCCCCCTATGGCCATCACGTCGCCCATGCCGTGCGCACCCTGCCGCGCTACGGCGAGATCATGGGGTGACATGCAGACCGGGTTCTCAGGACACCCGAGGGCGGGAGTGGCGGCCAGGTATCAAGTCCCGGCCGGGGTCCACCTTAAACCCGCTCAAGCCGTGATCGCGTCCGCCCTCGGGTCTGCGGACTGGTGCGCGATCACGGAACCTGCGGCTGGCCCGGCCGAGAGCTGCCCTGTGGCAGCGGGGCGGACTTTCTCGGTGCCTCTGCCGGGCAGCTGACGCGGCGGCCTTCCACCGCCGCCGCGTCCCTTTCCATCCCCATCCCGCGCGTCCCCCCTTCCGCGCGGGCACCCGGGGCGCCCTATCATCCTCCTCCCTGACAGGCGCCCCGGGATCAATTCGAGGATCCCGATGGCTTATCGCAACCGCATCGCCGCGCGCATGATCGCCCTGGGTCTGGCCCTGCGCGCCAAGTTGGGCGAGCCCGATCCCGAGGCGCTGGCCTTGGCCGTGATCGCTGTCGGCGACAGCTTTGATCAGGCCGATCCGCTGGCTGTCGAGGTCCAGCGCTTTGCAGACCTGTTCCCGCTGACCCGTCGCAACCCAGAACTTTTGACCAAGGCAGGCGAGAGCTTGTTCCGCGCGGTCGAGCGGTCCTGCTGGCCGCAGCCCGCCGCGCGTGTTGATATCGAGGGCTGATCCATGAAGCTGACCCATTACGACCGGTGCGTGATCCATGGCCTCGGCCTGTTGGCCCGCCCGCCGATCGTGCCTCAACCCGATGATCACCGCCTCGTCGCCGGGATCGTGGCCGTCGCAGCCGAGCGCGCCAGCCGCGAGGGGCTGATGGCCGATCTGGTCGCCGCTGCGCGCCATGTCCATCCCGACGAGGCCCTGCATCGGGGCACCGCCCATCACATCGCCCGCGCGCTGGCCGATTTCGACCGCGCCGCCTTGGGCGCCCATTGGGATGCCGCTCGGGGGGTGAAATGACGGTCGAGAAGGCAAAGCCCCGCAGCCGCGACAAGCTGGTCCCTGTCAAGCCCTGGGAGGCCAAGCGCTACAAGGTCGCCGTGACCTTGGCCGAACCGCCGTTCGAGACGCCGCCCGCGCTGGTGGACGAAACCGCGCCGAAGACTCTGCCGATCCGCCGGCCGGTGCCGAAGCGCCCCGATCAGATCGATCTGGTGATTGCGGCGATCCGCGAAGTCAGCCGCGAGGCGCGGTCATGACGGACATCCACGCGGCGCGGAGCCGGAAGCTGTTCGCCTCGGTTCTGCTGGCGGCGCTGGACGATTTCAACGCCCAGTTCAACAAGGAGCTTCGCCGCCAGCGCGGCAATCCGGACGGCGTCCTGCAATCCGCCCGCCGCTATTTCGGATCGCGTGACGCCCGCTTTCTGGGGGCTTTGGCCGGCATCGAGATCGATCCGGCGAAGGCTGTGGAGTCCGCTCGGCTGCCCCGCGACGAATACAAGCGCCTGACCCACAAGGATGACCGTCATGCGTGATGATGGCCGGGTCGAGCTGGCGCATCAGGTGCCGATGGCCGAACTGGTCGATCGGCTGGCGATCCCGTCTCTGATCCGCGCCGGTGGCGAGCTGGTCGGGCCATGCCCCGGCTGCGGCGGCAAGGACCGTTTCGGCGTCAACTTGCGCAAGGGCGTGTTCCTGTGCCGCCGCTGCGAAGCCAAGGGGGACCAGATCGCGCTGGTGCAGCTGGTGCTGGGTCTGGATTTCCCGGCCGCGCTGGAATGGCTGGTCGGGCCGCGTCAGGAACTGACGCCGCAGCAGCGCGCCGAACAGCAGCGCCGGGCCGATCAGCACCGCCGCCAGCGCGAATCCGAGGCCGAGCGCCGCAGGCAGGACGCGATCGCGCTGGCCCGCCAGATCTGGGATCGCGCCCAATCCGCCGCACGGACGCCTGTCGTCGACTACCTCGCCCGGCGCGGGATCATCCTGCGCGAAGGCGCCCGGGTGCCGGGCTGTTTCCGCTTTGAGCCATGCGCGCGCCTGGTCGTGCCGGATGAAAATCGCCGCGGCGAATTCGTCACCGTCCATGAGGGCCCGGCCATGCTGGCCGCGATCAGCGATGCCTCGGGCGCGCTGACCGGCGTCCACCGGACATGGATCGATCTGGGCCAGCCCAAGGGCAAAGTTGTGATCCCGCACCCGTTCAAGCCCGGTGAGATGGTCGCATCCAAGAAGGTCTATGGATCCAAGAAGGGGGGCGCGATCCGCATCCACACGCCGCGCGATGCCGAGGCGATGGTGATGGCCGAGGGGATCGAGACGACCCTGTCGGCCATGTTTGCCCGGACCGAAGATCTCAAGGGGGCCGCTTTCTGGGCTGGGGTCGATCTGGGCAATATGGCTGGCGCCCGCCGCCTCGGCCCCGGCCTGAAATATGCGGGCCTGCCCGACCTGACCGATCGGGATGCATTCGTGCCGCCCGCATGGGTCAAGCGCCTGGTCTTCGTCCAGGACGGCGACAGCGAGCCGAAGCTGACCCGCGCCAAGCTGCTTTCCGGCCTGCGCCGCGCGAAAGCGCACGCGAAGGCAGATCGGCGCATCCTGACAGCCACTATCGTCCGAGCGCCCGAGGGCCTCGACATGAACGACCTGCTGATGGGCGCGACAGACGTCACACAGCGGGAGGGGGATGAATGAGCGACGACGGAATTGAAAAGGTTCGTGCCGCCATGGCCGCGCAGGAAGAGGTCGATCTGCCCGAGGGGATCGAGATGCCCGAGGGGCCGGATGGCGCCTATGGCGATCCCGACGACCCCGGCGCAGGGCCGGACGACCGATCCCCCGCACCCCCTGATGACGATTGCCCCGATGATCCCGCGCGGGAATGCGCCGCCTTTCCGCTTAACGACTACGGGAACGGGCAGCGGTTCTACTGCCATTTCGGGCAGGACGTGATCTGGGTGCCGCGCGTCGGCTGGTTCGTCTGGTCGGGATCCCGGTGGGAAAAGGACGCGGACGAGATCGAGGCGCGGCGCAGGGCGCAGCGCCTGGGATCGCTGATCGAGCGCGAGGTGCCGCATCTGGTGCTTGAGCCGTGGCAGATGGAGCAGCTCGGGCAGCTGCGCGAGGTCCGCCGGCGGGCCAAGGAGCTGGACGACCAGATCGCCTTGGGTGGCGAGGGTGCTGACGCGGCGCGCGCTGAGCGTGACGTGCTGTCGCCTCGCCTTGCCAGCCTCAAGAACCTGGAAGAGGTCTTGACCAAGGTGCGAAAGGACCATCGCGGATTCGCGCGCACCTCGGGCAACACCGCCCGGATCGCTGCCGCCATGACCGAGGCGCAGACCAGTCTCGCCCGCCCGCTCGAGCTGCTGGACGCAGAACCGCTGGACGTGAACTGCGCGTCGGGCGTGCTGCGCTTCCGTGTCGAAGGTGGGCCGGGCACCGGGTTCTCGCGCACGGCCGACATGCAGATCGTGCCCCATGCGCGCGATCTGCACATGACCAAGCTGATGCCGGTCGACTTCGACCCTGCCGCCAAGTGCCCGACCTTCGACGCGTATCTTTCGCGGATCCAGCCCGCGCCCGAGATGCGCGCCTTTCTGCAGCGATGGCTGGGCCTGTCCATGACCGCGCTGACGGGCGAGCAGAAGCTGTGCTTCTTCTACGGTGGCGGCGCCAACGGCAAGTCGGTGCTGGTCGATCTGATCGCCCGGATGATGGGCGACTATGCCAGCACCGCCAAGATCGAGAGCCTGACCGGCCGCAACCGGCGCGGGGGCGGCGATGCCACCCCGGACCTTGTGCCCCTGATGGGCGCGCGCTTCGTGCGCGCGTCCGAGCCCGAGGAAGGCGAGAAGCTGCAGGAGGGCATCATAAAGGAACTCACCGGCGGCGAGCCGATGCTGATCCGCGCCCTGCACAGCGATTTCGTCGAGGTGAAGCCCATCTTCAAGCTGACGATCAGCGGCAACCACAAGCCCGAGATCCGGGGGCTGGACGATGGCATCTGGCGGCGGGTGCTGCTGGTGCCCTTCGACGTCCAGATCCCGAAGGAAGAGCGCGACCCGAACCTGGGCGAGAAGCTGTGGGCCGAGCGATCAGGCATCCTGAATTGGCTGGTCGAGGGGCTGCTGGCCTATCTGGAAGGCGGGCTGCAAGAGCCTGCGGCGGTCCTGGACGCGACCAAGGAATACCGAGAGGAAAGCGACCCTGTCGGCATGTTTCTGGAGACCGCATGCGTGGTCACAGGCGACCCCGCGGATACGATCTATGCCCTCGATCTGAAGGACGCCTTCAATTTCTGGCTCTATTGCCGGGGCGAGGGACAGTGGCGCGACAGGACGATCTCGCTGCGGCTGAAGGACAAGAGCCGCAGCTGGCGAAGCGCGACGACCGGCCAAGGCTTCACCGATCGCAAGTCGAACGGGATCATGCGCTATGACGGCATCCGCTTCAACGACACCTTCAGCCGCGATCTTCCGAAAGACGCGACCGGTCGTGTGAACTGGAAGGGGCCGCGCAATGCCTGAGGCCGCTGCGCAGGGATCATGCCGCCGGATGAAGGGCGAAGGGGCGCGTCCCCGGATCGCCCATGCTCCCCGCACCCCTCTCTCGCTTGCTTCGATCAGGGACGTTCAAAGTCCCTGTGGGGATGTTGGGGAACAAGGGGGCGCGGGGGGAAGTCTCGCCAAATCAGGGGGTTGGGGGGCCTTCAGGGACCAAAGGCGCTTAGGGAGGATGGTGGCGAGGTTCTATATATATGCGAAAGGCCAATGCCGGATTGGGGCAAGGTCTCTCATATGCGTTAGGTTGCAAAATTCCTCCCTATCCGCCCTGACCGCCGCAACATTCTGTTTTCCCTGTCTTAATCCCCTTCCTCGTTCATCCCTCCATCGTCCCTAGAAAATCATCTTCTTCCCCATCACCCCTAAGAGAAAACAGCGAAGCACAAGGGCTAGTGTTCAGATGAAAGAGAAGCACAACATCCTGAATTGCTCGGATCGGGGGCAGGTCTATCTGGATCGGCTGGCTGGTCTGGCGGCGAAACAGCCTGACAATCGCATGGCAGCTGAGGCCGTCCGGCTACGCCAGATGCAGGCTGCTGCCACCCCGCCCGAGGTCTGCGGCCCGGCGATCCCGGCCAGCCCCGCGCGTGGCGGCTTCGTCCTGGTCCAGAACGTCGAGCTGCTGCCGGTGGGCGACAAGGTCCAGGCCGTGCATCGCGGCTATGGCGGGCGCGAGGCTATCCGGCCTGCCGACGCATTCGACGCGATGCTGGCTGCTGCGGCGCGCGCCAAGCGCCCGGCGCCCCTGTCGCCGGATCAGGTCGCTATCGGGCGCTGGTATCGTGATCTGGTCGAGCGGCTGTCTGCTGACGGCATGAAGCTGTCCAGCCTGCAGGCCTCGCATGGCGGGCCGGATGGGCGCGACTGGATGGATCGCCGCCTTGAGCTGTCCGGGCAGGTCGATGTCCTGCGCAAGCGGATCGGCGGCGGGATCGCCATGGCGGTGCGCCGGGTGCGCCCCTCGGCGCGCGGCACTCATGGCGCCTGCATCATCACTGACCGCGCGCTGGTGGACGCGGTCTGCCTGCATGGCAAGGGGCTGGCTGCGGTGCTAACCTCTCATGGATGGTCGGTGAAGGGTCAGCACCGTGATGCGCTGTCAACGGCCTTGAGCGCCGCTCTGAGCCGCATGATCGGGTATCGGGCCTGAAAAAACCTCTTGACCAGATAGGTCCCTCTGTGACAGGAGAATCAATATTATCCAGACGTGCGCCCGCAGGGATCATCCCTCGCGGGCGTTCGTCGTTCCGAGGGGTGGCGTCATGCTGAAACTGTCCTTCGATGACGAACAGGTGAAGCGCAACATCCGCCAACTGGCCGAGAAGGACGTGCGCCGCGCGGCAGCCTGGGCCTTGAACGATACGGCGCAGGACGTGCTGGATCACATGCAGTCCCGCATGGATCAGGTATTCGACCGTCCGACGCGGTTCACGAAAAACGCCCTGATGGTATGGCGGGCCAAGCCAAACAAGCTTGAGGCCGAAGTCATCGAGCGGCCCTCGGTCGGCAGCCGCCACTACCTGAAGGTTCAGGAGATCGGCGGGCGGCGCGGCCAGACCGGGCTGGAAAAGCTGCTTGGCTCGCGTCTTGCCTATGACGGGGTGCTGCAAGCCGCTGTCCCCGCCTCGGGCGCAAAGCTGGATGCCTATGGCAACTGGTCAACGGGCGAGCGCAACCAGGCGCTATCCGGCGTGAGGGCGCAACGCGATGCGACGGCGAACACGACCGATGTCTCGCGCCGCAGGAACCGCCGCCGGGCGGGCTTCTTCGTTCCCAAGCCGGGGTCCAAGCTGTCGCCCGGCATCTGGAAGCGCGACCCGGACGGGTCGATCAGCAAGGTGCTGCACTTCAGCGCCGTCGCGCCGGTCTATTCCGAGCGGCTTGGTTTTCAGGATGGCGCCGAACGGCTTTATGCCGAGCGGATGCCCGAGCACTTCGCCCGCATCCTCGACAGGATGGTCCAGCGGCTGGCCTCGGGCGCCTGAAGGTTCGCGGGTCCTTCCCCGCATGGATCGCACCCGGGTAATTCGCACCCCGTGTCATTTGGGTCAGGAATTTCAATCGCCTGCTGCGGTTGGGGTTGCTGTTGTTCTTGAGAGGATCGCATGACGTCGCCCATCACGCTCGCCGATGGGAGCGTGCTGGATGTATCGCGCTGGCCGCTTCCGGCCGGCGTCGAGGATGACGGCACGCCCCTCAATCGCGCCCAGCTCGCCCGCGCCTTCGGCGTGTCCGAGAACACGATCACGAAATGGCTCGGCCAGGGCATGCCGGTCGAGAGCACCGGTGCCAACGGCGTCAGCTACGAATTCCGGCTGACCCATTGCTGGGCGTGGCGGCAGGACCGGGACGAGAAGCTGCGCGCCTCGAAGGCGCGGGGCGATCAGCTGGCGGCGCAGGCGGCGCTGGCCTTCCGCAACCTAGACGACGATCAGGCCGAGGAAGAGGGCGAGCTGACGGCCGACGACCTGCGCAAGTGGTCTGAGGCCGAGTATCACCGCAACCGGGTGGCGGAACAGCGCGGCGATCTGCTGCGCGCGGACCGAATGCGGGCGCTGATCGAGGACATCTTCGTCACCTTCGGGGCCGAGATGGACACGCTGCCCGACTATTGCGAGATGCAGTTCGGCCTGACCGCCGCGCAGGTCGATCAGCTGCAGGCGCGCTGTGACCAGCTGCGGGGCGAGGTCCGGCGGCTGATCGAGGAGAAGCTGGGGCGCCCGGGTGTCGTGGTGGCCCTGGACGGCAGGCAGACGGAACTGGGGCTCTGATGGTCGAGATGCTGGACCGGGGTCTGGGGCCGCTGTCGCGGATCCCGCCGCTGCCGCCCTTCGTCACGCCCGAGGAACTGGTCGCCGACGCCCTGCCTCTGCTGGACCCGCCGAGCCGGGTGACGGTGACCACGGCAGCGGAGCAGGCCCTGCGGGTGCCGGTGGCGGGACGCTGGCAGCAATACGACCGGACGGTCACGCCCTACATGGTCGAACCGCAGGACATGACGCAGTCGCGCCGGTTCAAGGCGGTGATCTTCGTGGGGCCGTCGCAATGCGGCAAGTCGCAGATGCTGCTGTCGGTCTCGGCCCATGCAATCACCAGCGCACCGGGGCCGGTGCAGCTGATCCACATGACCAAGACCGACGCGGATGCATGGGTCGAGGAAAAGCTGGACCCGGCGATCTTCAACAGCCCCGCCCTGGCCGAAAGGCTGGGCCGGGCGCGCGATGACAGCACGTTCAGCCGCAAGCGGTTCAAGGGGATGCGGCTGACGATCGGCTATCCGGTCGCCAACCAGCTGTCGTCGCGGTCGCAGCGCCTGATGCTGCTGACGGATTACGACCACATGCCGCAGCGGCTGGGCCCCAAGGATGCGCCCGAGGCCAGCCCCTTCGGCATGGCGTTGCAGCGGATACGGACCTATCTGAGCCGCGGCTGCGTCGTGGCCGAAAGCACCCCGGCATTCCCGGTGGACGAGGCCAAGGCCCAGCCCGCCATGGCGCTGGACCCGCATCTGCTGCCTGCCACGACAGGCGGGATCGTGAACCTCTATAACGAGGGGACGCGGGGCCGCTGGTTCTGGGAATGCCCAGATTGCGCGGGCCATTTCGAGCCTCGCTATGACCGGTTGGACTACAACCCGGACCTCGATCCGGGCGAGGCCGGGGACATGGCGGCGATGGTCTGCCCGCATTGCGGCAGCGTGATCCCGCACCGCCACAAGGCCGAGCTGAACCGGCGCGCGCTGGAACGGCATGGCGGCTGGCTGCATGAGAGCCGCGTGGTGAACGAGGCGGGCGAGCGCCAGCTTTGCCGCGTCGATGACGACGCGATCCGCAGCGTGCCCTTCGTCAGCTATGCGCTGAACGGGGCGGCTGCGGCCTTTGCGTCTTGGTCGGGACTGGTCGAGCGCTACGAATCGGCGCGCCGGACCTTGGAGGCGACGGGCGACGAGACGGATTTCTCGGGCGTCCACTATACCGAGATCGGCATCCCGTATCGCCGCCCGAGGGACGCGGACGCTGACGCACTGAGCGTCGAGAGCCTGAAGGCGCATGCCTTGAGCGGGGATCGGGGTGTCGCGCCGTGCTGGACGCGCTTCGTCACGCTGATGGTGGACGTGCAGGGCAATCGGTTCGAGGTCATGGCGATGGCCTGGGGCGCCGAGGGCGAGCGGCAGATCATCGACCGCTATGCGATCCATCAGCCGCCCGACCACGCGCCGCGCGCGAAGGGCGAGGATGGGAAATACCGTGCGGTCGATCCGGGCCGTTATGCCGAGGATGCCGACGCGCTGGCCGATCTGCCTGGCCGGGTCTTTCCGGTCGAGGGTGAGGCTTGGGGCCTGAAGGCGGTCGGGGTCGTGATCGACTTCAACGGCCCGAAGGGCTGGGCGGATCATGCCGAGAAGTTCTGGCGCAAGCAGGCCCGCGAGGGGCGCGGCGGGCGCTTCTACCTGTCGATCGGGCGGGACGGTCTGAACCAGCGCGATCGCGTCTGGTATGAGGCGCCCGAGCGCGCGTCGAACGGCAAGCGCGCCCGGGGCATCCGCCTGCTGAATATGGCGGTGGATCGTCTGAAGGATTCGGTCTGGGCGGCCTTGGGCCGCACCGACACCCCGGTCGGGGCGCAGCATGTGCCGAGCTGGCTTGAGGCCGAGCATCTGGCCGAGCTGCTGGCCGAGGAACGGGGCGACAAGGGCTGGTCGCTGCGACCCGGCCAGAAGCGCAACGAGAGCTTCGACCATTGCGTGCAGGGCCTCGCCCTTGCCGAATATCTGGGCTTGAACCGGGTTAACTGGGAGGCCCCGCCCGCCTGGTGTCTGGCCGGGCTGGAAAACCCCAATGCCGTGCCGCTTGAGCGGCCCGGTGATCCCGACAGCGCGCAGCCCGCGGCCGCTGCCAAATCCGTGCCCAAGCGCATCGGCTATCTGAGGAGATAAGCACATGGCTTTCACGCCAGCCGACGCCGCCGCACTGAAGGCGGCGATTGCGAAGGGCGTCCAGTCCGTCGAGATCAACGGCGAAAAGGTCAGCTATCGGTCGCTGGCCGAGATGCGCCAGGCGCTGCAGATGATCGAGGACGAACTGGCCGGCCAGCCGCGCGGCGCGGCGCGGGTCAGCTATCCCGTCACGTCGCGGGGGCTGTGATGGCAAAGCCCGATGACGCGCGCCCCTCGCTGAACGCTCTTGACCGGGTGATCGGTTTCTTCGCGCCCGAGGCGGGGCTGCGCCGGGTGGCGGCGCGGGTGCAGGCCTCGGCGCTGATGCATTTCGACGCGGCCAGCCGCAGCCGCAGGACCTTTGACTGGAAGGCGCCCGGCACCTCGGCCGACGCCGCCGCCTATGGGTCGCGCGAGCGGCTGCGTCAGGTGTCGCGCGACATGGTGCGCAACCGTCCCTATGCGGCCCGCGCCCGCGAGGTGATCGTGGCGAACATTGTCGGCGACGGGATCATGCCGTCGATCCGGTCTGACAACGAGGCGCATCAGGCCGAGGTGGCCGCGCTGATGCGCCAGCATCTGCTGACCTCGTCGCTGGACGCGATGGAGGAATACGACCTGCTGGAAATGCAGCAGATCGCGATGTCGGCGGTCTTCACCGATGGCGAAGCGCTGATCCGGCGCCGGATGCGGACAGGCAGCTTCGGTCGCGGGCTGGCGCTGCCCTATCAATGCGAGCTGGTCGAGGTCGATTGCCTCGACACGACCGTCCAGAGCTATGGCGAGAACCTGGTGATCGAAGGCGTCGAATATGGGCCGACCGGCGCGATCGAGGCCTATCACCTCTATAACGAGCATCCCGGCGCGGTGCGCCATCGCCGCCCGCTGGAATCGACCCGTGTCCACTGGTCGGACATCATCCATATTCGCCGGTTCGACCGGCCGGGGCAGCTGCGCGGCGTTCCCTGGCTGGCGCCCGTCATGCTGGCGCTGGCCGATCTGGCGGATTACGAGGACGCGCAGATCGTCAAGCAGCGCATGTCGGCGCTACTGGCCGTCATGCTGCAGTATCAACCGGGATCGAACCGCCCCGAACAAGCCGGGGCCGGGCTGGACCAGCTGGCGCCGGGCGCGATCGTCGAGCTGCCCGAGGGGGCCGAGGCCAAGCTGGTCGAGCCGCCTTCTGTCGATGGCTATGACGACTTCATGGGCAGGGGCCTGCGCACGATCGCAGCCGGGATCGGCGTGACCTATGAGGCGCTGACCGCCGATCTGCGCGGGGTCAACTTCTCGTCCGGGCGGATGGGCCGCAACGAGATGGACCGGCTTGTCCGCATGTGGCAGCGCGGCCTGATGGTGATGCAGTTCGGCGCCGGGATGGAGCGCTGGTTCCGCGAGGGTCTGCGGCTGACCGGGCGGGGCGGCCTGACCTTCACGATGGACTGGACGCCCCCGCGCCGCATCCTGGTCGATCCGACACGCGAGATCCCCGCCATGATCGAAGAGGTCGAGGCCGGGCTGAACAGCAGGCAGGGCGTGCAGCGCGAGTTGGGCCGCGACCCCGCCCGAATCCGGGCCGAGCGCATCCAGGACGCCGAGGACGACAGCCGTCTCGGGGGTGGCCCCACGCCGCCGCCCGCAATCACCCCGCCGCAGGCGCAAGACGAGGACGAAACCGATGCCTGACATGATCGTCAATGGCGAGCTGATCCTGAGCGGGTCGGTTCTGGAAGATGAGTACGCGTCGTGGATGTGGGAGGAGGACGTGTTCTTCTGCCCGTCCATGGTGCGCCGGGCGCTGGCCGATCTGGGCGAGGGCCGCGTGACCGTCCGCCTGAACTCCATGGGGGGCCATGTCAACGCGGGCGAGCAGATCCGCGCGATGCTGGCCGGGCATCCCGGCGGCGTCCGCATCGTGGTCGAGGGGATCGCCGCCTCGGCCGCCAGCCTGATCCTGATGGCAGGCGCCGAGCGCGTGATGTCGGCTGGATCGCATATCATGATCCACGATCCCTCGGGCGCGATCTGGGGCAACGAGGATGACGCGCGGCGCCATGCCGACCAGCTGGCGGTGATCGCCAACACCTATGCCGCCGTCTATGCCGCAGCCTCGGGCAAGACGCCCGAAGAGGTCCGCGCCCTGATGCGCGCCGAGACCTGGTATGGCCCCGAGGCTGCGATCTCCGAGGGCTTCGCGGACAGCATCGTCGGCACCGAGGACGGCCTTGAAGTGCCGCCCGCCATCGCCGCCCAGATGCCGCAGGCTGCCACACTGGCCGCGGCACAGGCCCATTACATGGACGCGCGCGACCGTCTGAAGACGCGCCTGCGCCCCCGCCAATCGCCGCAAGCCGCCCGGCCTGCGCCGACCCCTGCCGCCGTGAGCGGTCAATCTGCAATGGAGAGCAGCATGCCCCAAGAGCCGACCCAGACCGCGGCGCAGACCCCGGTCATCGAAACCCCGGCGCCGGTCCCCGCCGCCGCCCCGGCCCCTGCCGAGATGGCCGCGAGCCGTGACAGCATCCTGGCCGCCGAGCGCACCCGCGCCCGCGCCATCCGCGACATGGCCGCGCCCTTTGTCGCCTCGGGCCGTCTGCTGCAGGCCGCCGTGGATCAGCTGATCGATGAAGGCGTTTCGGCCGAGACGGCCGGGTCGCGCCTGATGGCCACCATGGCTGCCGCCGAGCCGGTGGGCCGCAGCGCATCGCCCCGCGCAACGATCACCCGCGACGAGGGCGAGACCCGCGTGCAGGCCATGATCGGCGCGCTTTCGGGCGAGACCGAGGGCGCGGCCAGCCAGTATCGCGGCATGCGCATCCGCCATCTGGCGATGGAGCTGGCTGGACCGCAGCGCGGCTACAGCGACACCGACGCGATCCGTCGCGGCATGATGGCCACGGCGATCATGGGCGGCGCGCATGGCGTCAGCGACTTCAGCTACATCACGACCGCCGTGATGAACCGCCGCCTGCAGGACGCCTATCGCCGCCGCGCCGCGACCTGGACGCTGGTCACCGGCGATCCGCTGACCGCGACCGATTTCCGCGAGCTGCATTCGGTGCGCTTCGGCGGCGATTTCAGCCTGAAGCCGGTCAAGGAAAACGGCGAATATCAGTCCGCCGTGCTGGCCGACGAGGCCGAGGGCCTGAAGGTCGAGCGGCGCGGTCGCACCATCACCCTGACCTTCGAGGCGGTGGTGAACGACGACATGGGCGCCTTCAACCGCATCCCGACCGAGTTCGCGATTGCGGCCCGGACGATGGAAAGCAGCATGGTCTGGTCGCTGATGCGCCAGAACGCGGTGCTGAAATCGGACGGCAAGGCGATCTTCCATGCCGATCACGGCAACCTGGCCAGCGCCAATGCCGCGATCAGCGCCGCCTCGGTCGCGGTCGGCCGCAAGGCCATGTGGGAACAGCGCGCCTTCGGTTCGGGCTCGGCCGACGACTTCCTGCAGATCGAGCCGGATCGCCTGCTGGTTCCGCCCGCGCTGGAACTGGTCGCGATGCAGTTCGCCGCCACCACGACCCCGGCCACCGATGGCACCGTGAACCCCTTCAAGTCGAGCCTGACGCCCGCCGTCATCCCGAACCTGGGCACGGCGGCCGGCGGCTCGGATACCGCGTGGTATCTGGTCTCGTCCGATCTGCCGCCGATCGCGCATGCCTATCTGGAAGGCTACGCCGCGCCGACCGTGCAGACGATCGAGGGCATGAACCCCGATGCGGTCGTGATGAACGCCCGCCACATCTTCGGGGCTGCTGCGGTCGAGTATCGCGGCGCCTTCAAGAACAACGGCGCCTGATCCGGCGCCGGGCGAGACGGCGGGCGGCGTGACCGCCCGCTGACGTTCTGATCCCCCTTTCATCGGAGAGACCCATGAAGAACTACATTCAGCCGGGTGAGCACATCACCCTGACGATGGCGGCTGCCGTCCTGCCGGGCGCGGGCGTGCTGGTCGGCGATATCTTCGGCATCGCCCAGGGCGCTGCCGCCCAGAACGAACAGGTTGTCCTGGTCCGGCGCGGCGTCTTCAGCCTGCCCAAGGTCAGCGCGCAGGCCTGGACGGTCGGCGCCAAGGTCTACTGGAACGACACCGACAAGGTCTGCACCACGGCGGCCTCGGGCAACAAGCTGATCGGTGCCGCCGTCGAGGCTGCGGCGAACCCCTCGGCCAATGGCGTTGTGCTGCTGGACGGCATGATCCGCTGATGACCGACGTCTTCGACGGCATCGCGGGGACCCTGTCGGGGGTCTTTGGGTCCATGGTGACCTACGAGCCCGCGACGGGGAATGCCCGCGATGTCCGGTCGATCTTTCGCCTGTCGCCGATCGAGGTCACCGGCGCGGATGGGCAGATCCTGCGAATCGACGCGCCGACCTGGCGCGTCAGCCGCAATCTGGTTCCGGAAGCCGCGCGCGGGGACCGGATCGACGTGCCGGGGCGCGGGCTATACCGGCTGATGGTCAGCCATGACAGCGGATCGCCCGCGGCCGATGCCTTCGTGATCTGGGAATTGCACAAGGATACGCCCTGATGCCGCACTGGCGCAGCGAATACCGTGCGGCCGTTCGCGCCGCATTGCAGGCGCGTCCGCGCTTTGCCGATGTCGATGTCCTGCCGATCTGGCCGGGCACCGTGGACGACGAGACCCTGCCTGTGATCGGGGTCGTGACGCCGAATGAGCCGGTCGCGCGCGACAGCGAGGGCAGCACGACCCGCCGCACCTTGCTGCAGGTCGCGTTGCGCCGGATCGGCGGCGTCGATGTCGAGGATCAGCTGGACCTCGACAGTGACGAGATTGAAGCGACGGTTCTGGGCGCCCTGCGGTCGCCCACGCTGCGGGTGCAGCTTGAGGACCTGTCCATCGTGAGTGACAGCCGCGCCCATTCCTATGTCGGCACGCTGGTCATGAGCTTCAGGCTGCAAAGCTGGCGGCCTGAAGTCACCCATCCTTGAAACACAAGCCAGGAGAGAGACCATGGCAGAAGGAATGATTGGTTACGGCTCGACCGTCCGGATCGGGCGGCTGACCGCTGGCGCCGCGCAGCCTACCTGGCACAAGCTGAACAAGGTTGGCGACATCGAGGCGCCGGACGAGCAGGTCGATGAGGTGCAGGTCACCCATCAGGAATCGCCTGGGCGGCGGCGGCAGTTCATCGCAGGTCTGATCGACAGCGGCGAGGTGACGGTGCCGATGAACTACATCCCCGGATCGGCCGATCACCTGCTGCTGACCGCGATCCGCGCCACCGCCGAAGAGGTTCTGATCGAGTTCACCATCGGCGCGACCGGCGAGCCCGAAGTCTTCACGGGCTTCCTGAAGGGCTA
>JARWLF010000553.1:0-18375 GCA_029853055.1 Scenedesmus sp. KT-U
CTCCAAGATCCTGATAGACTCCATTGAGCATTGGCAAGTTCCCGGTATGACACATCACGGGATAGAGAGCCATCGATGAGTACATCAGTGCTGCCTGCTTGAGCACCTGGACAAGGATCTGCCACCACAGCTGGGCCTGACACGACTGCTATAGGTGCCATGCACATGGTGCCACAGCCCTTGAGAGATACTGGTGCCTGCGGGATGACTGAGGACCGCTTGTAGACCTCAGACAAACCTGCTGAGAATGATATGGAGTGGCCGGGAAGCAGTGTTGCACTACTTGGCATGGTCACTCTCAGTAGACCATTCATGTCGACCCTGCAAAGAGCCTGACCTCCGCCAATAGCCACAAATGACGCTGTACTGAACACCCTGCTGCAATTTACACTTTGGTGAAGCGCTGGTACAGCACTCTGGAAGACAATCTCTGCGCCATCAGATTGCAGTATGGCAGATGTCAATAGTGTACTGGTGTTTGGTTGACAAGCGGCAGTACATGGCACACTGTAGACACCCATAGTGCTGTTGCATCTGATGGTAGTGCAGTTACTTGGCACACTGGTTGCTCTGCAAGTAGTTCCTTGTGGGCATGTACTTTTTGCCATATCACAAACCATTGCCTGCGACAACAAAGAGTTTGGTGGTTCAACAAGAAATGGTATGCTCTGCTCAATTCAGGTTGCTGAGCCCTGTGAAAGTGCTTGCAGATCAGGATGTTGCACAAAGCTTATGTGACACAAGGCTTAGGCAAGCATTGATAGCATCTTCATGGCATCCGATGCTTTGGCAATACATAGTTTAGCACTAACCCTGTGGTTGTTCAGAGCAGCAGTAATGTGTAAACTCCTGCTATACAACATCATTCACAACACAAACATCTGCTCACCCTCTTGTTGGCCCGGGATATCACTTGCTGCACCTGAGCTGACTGGCACACTGCCACGCATCTCCCTCTTCTGATGCACTTATCCTCGCCTCCAGAGCAGTAACAGTAGCTATAGCTGCCAGTGTTGCTTGCATCAAACTCACAGACACTTCGTTGAGGGCAATCATCATCTTGAAAGCAGCTCTGACCTGCCAAGGCCGGTGGACCAGCATCTGTTGGGGTGCCTCCCAGGATTCCCTCCACAGTACACTGATCAAGCATACCCTTCCTGATAGTGAGCTGCCCAGCCATACGCACGGACAGTTGACACGTGTTCAAACCATGTTGTGGGCACCGCTGCAGGCGCGAACACAAAGCGCCTGCTCTCTTCCCAAGGTTGCCGTTTACGCTGTTGCGGATGTCTTGTGCTACAGCCTCACATAGATCCGTGTCATACAGTTGTTGTATGCAGTGCTGTTTGAAGGCTGACGCCACTACAGAGGCTTTGTTGACACCCAATTGTCCTGCAACAAAGTATCCCGTACGTAGCACACACTGCTGGCACCTGGTGCAGGTGCTGTCGCAGCTTGGGACAGCCTTGCACTGAGAATACTGCTGCATGGTCTCAGTTGACACCAGCATGACCTGGTCAGTGCAGATGGATCTGCTTGGTAAGCCCTGATGACTGCTGAATTGCCAGCACGGATGCAGTGCAACATTTCCAATTGCGCTGCCATTGCTTGTGTTGTTGACCCAGTGGCAATGGTTGAGGTTCCTGCAGATCTGCTGATCTGTTATGCTCGCACAGTCATCCACTGCTGGCAAGCAATGCCATCCAGGGCTGCATCCAGTGGACCCTGCACAGACCTCTTGATCCAGGTTACAGCATGTATCTGTAGCTCCAGCTGCGCTGCATATATCTGACATGCATGCAGAGCCCCAGGCACAGCCAAATGCTGCTGCCCCAGCGCAGTCTCCCTCCTCGTGCAATTGCTGGCATGGATTGCCACCAGCGACCACGCATGTGCCATTGGAGCCAGCCTACAGAAGCACAGCGACAAGCTTTGCTCAATTCGTGTTGTGCTGTGCACTCACGCGGTGAACCAACACAACAAAATGCAATACACTCAGCTTGCAGAGGCCCTAGTTAACTATGTTCATAGATAGATGTTCTGTGAAAACCTCAGGGTTCCCCATCACATGACAGCTGTCACCCCATGCTGCACGCCGTGATACCACACTTTCTGTAAGCATCCCTGCTCTGTGTTTGTACAGGCGCACACATTGCATCATTCTTCACCAGGTGTTGACTTGCTGTACACCAAGGGCGAACTTATCTGTGCCAGGACAAACACTGCTCAACATATCCCCATCCTCACCTGGCCATGGTATGTAACTTTGAACTCGCAGCCAATGGCTGAACTGCACAACTCTGGAGTGCTATGCACAGCACATGGGTTGTTCCTCATAACACAGGCTGGCTTTGCTGCACATGTTGCCCTTCTGTGGCTGCTGCCATACGATGCAAAGTTAATAGGCAGGAGCCAGCCACTTCTGGCAGCACACTGCTGCTCAAGCTGCTGTCCTTGGGGCTCAAGTGCTGTGCAGCAAGGGTCGGCAGAGACACCTGGGTGGCATTGTGTTGTCTGGTGGCTAGATAGCAACAGATCCAACTGGTTGTTGTCAAGATCGCCAGCACTGCCGGGGCCGTTGCCCCAATCAGGATCCTAAAGCGCAGGAGGTGCACCAGAGCAGGGTTATGCAAGCCAGTTGCTTGCTGATGCTCAGCCTTCATGAAAAGGGCGCTTGTTCACATACGACATCACATGATCAGCTCCAGCTGTTGCTAGCATTCATATGTCAGCCTTCAACATGGTAGCGAGGTGGATGGCCAGTGGTCCAACAAGATATTATGCAGCTGTCAGTCCTTGCACTATGAAGATCAATCTCAAGGCGTAAACGCTCTTACCTCTAACCCGTCCAGGTACGGGTCATCAGGGTCGGTTGTGTGATTTGGTGGATTCGACATATCATCATCATAAGTGGTGTTGAAGATATGGGATGAATTCAAGTACAAGCTGCTTGAGTTCACACTGTCATTGTCATACCAGCTGCCTGCAGCAACAGTTCAGTACTGTGTATTCTACACCTGCGCATGTTGCTTTTCCTCTTGCATATAATGCAGCAGCATGATGCCAACCACAACCACTGCATGTTATTCTTGTACTATCGCCAGAACGAAACACGCACCTGCCCATGATGCATTGCTTGGCGTCTGGTCCCTGATAGGCATGTCTCTACACATGCATGTTTCTCTGTTCAAGTTGCAGCGGTTTGTTCCTGCAGCAATGTAGCTTCCTGTTCTAAGGGGTACAAAACCAGACACTGAGCCACGGAAGCGTCCTTGTTCGCCAGATGGTGGTGAGTATGAGCACCCATCAGCACCACAGCTGTAGGTCCAATCTGGCCCATAGTACTGTTGAACCTTGCACCTGGTACCATGAGAGTAAGTAGTAAGTAATACCCAATGAGAAGCTGGGCTGCTGCAGGTTACGGTTGGTGCGATAAACTCAGCTGACTGGCCCTAGCAAGCATAGTAACATTGTCAGCTTTTGCTGCATGGGGGTCATGATGCATTGGGTGATTGATTTGAGCACTAATCAGCATCAGCTGCACCTCGCTGGAGTGAGGCATAGCCAACTACAACTGGGGAGTCGAAAACACTGTTGAATGAAATATATGTAAATGGCAAGGACTCGCAAACATCACCACCAGGATCTGTTTGGTATGCAGACGTACTGAATGCATAAGCTGCCAGCAGTGAAGCTTGCGTCATTGCCACCAATCTCATACTGCAAAGCCCATGCAACACTGCCAGGGCTGTTGTCGCCGTCTCCTTTCCAAGGGTTCTCTGAATCAAACGGCATTAGTATCAGGAGGTTTGAACCAAATATATTGGCTAAACGTGGGAAGCTGACACCATTGATGAAGCAGCTCTCAAGGTCCAAGTATGTTGCACCCTGCAGGTCAACAGTACAGCTTTTCTGAGGTCCAGCAGCATCTATTGGCGCTCATGGTTCGCCTAGCATCTCTCAGTGCGGCCGTCTTGCCAGTGTTTGAATCCATGCAAAAAATCAGCGAAGTGACGATTGGTTTCCAGTGTGAAGCAGTATGCACACCACAGACAGCATTTGCAGTGCTGCAGAGAGTCAACAGTGCAAATTCATATGAGGGTCTGTGGGTCAACCGACCTGAGTTGCATTTTCAGGTCTCATGTAGACGGTTACAATGTCACCCGGCACAAGGTGCTCCTTATCAGCAGCTGCCACTGCCACTGCAACCTCCATTGGCTTATAGATGTGTGTCATGGGTGGTTCGGTGGGATTCTGCGGCGAAGGCTGGTGATCTGTCGTCACTGTCTCCACCGCTTTCAGGTGGATGACAAAGCCGCTCATCTGTACTGAGCTGTCTGACGTGAACTGTAACATGCCATGCGACCAACCTGCGAGCACAATTGGCACAGCTTCAGCAACGGTACATACAACAGGCACAGGTTTCTTGACGTACAACCACAGGGGCTGTTTTGGGTCAAGCGCTTGTGCAAGGCACAAACGACAGCTTACCATTTACACCATGCCATACAACCCAATGCACCCAGTGGCAAAGGCCACCATGGCGCTGGTGATGCCACGTCAAACCTCACCTGCTAATGGAGTGTACACATAGCTGACCGATGACTTTGTCCCTGTCCATGACATCAAAGCTGGTGCGCTGCTATTTGAGGGATCCAGGAGGTGCAGGAAGTCATAGTTTGTCTCCAGTGAGAGGTAGGTAATGCTGATATTGAGGCATGCTCCAGGAGGAAGCTTAACCATCAGGTAACAAGACCATGAGGGTGGATACTGGTACCCGTGCAGCCATGCTGGCGTGGTAGCATTGCCAAATGTGCTGGAGAGGTATTGGGACCCTGCAGCAAGGTACATGCAGCTGGAACCCATTGCTGGCTGAAGCCATTGCTGGGTCACTGCATCAACCTTGCAACCACACGCCGTCATTACTGTATGCCATACGCCGTCATCACTGTGTTGAAGTCATTTGCACCGTATATGTACACGAGGGTTGCAAAGTGCTTTGTGCTGGCAAAGCTTCTGACAGACAGCCTTATGTGAGTCAATAGTGCTGCGATACCAACGGCCTTAATCATACCCACCTGCTGGGTACCTGCTTGACCACCAACCTTGTCGAGTACCGTTGATAGCAGAAAGATCCATATCCATGAATCCACTGCATGCCTGAACATTGCCACTCATGTTGCTTTGGCTGTTATTGGCTGACGTGTTGTTATAACCAGGCAAGTAGCCATTGTACCAGCTGTCAAAAGCTGGCCACTGTGTCTGTGTGTCATTCTGTGTGTTGTTGTGCGCATCAGGGGTTACACTGGGTGGTACGTCTGCTGCATTGACTTGTTGATATGTCATCATGAACCCACGTTTCTGTATTATGCCGTCTGAAGTAAACACCAGCATCACAGCACCTGCAACCCACAAGCAGTGCATATTGGTCGTGACTGCCGGGGTAATGCTTTAGCTTGCATGGACATGATTCATTTCAGCCAGGTTTCGCCCAGGAAAGCAGGGTGAGGTTCAGGGTTAGGGTTGAGGATTCAATCCGGCAGTACTGAGAGCCAAGAAAGCAATACTTTGCTGCAGAAAACAGGGTGCCTGTTTTGGGTGCAATGCCCCCAGGCACGACATCACCTAAGCTCACCTGCAGAGCCTACAGGGATGTATGCTGTGGTGTTGAGCATCCCTGTCAACACCATTACCGGGCTTGAAGCATTATGTTGAAGGTAGTCAGGCAATAATGGGTTGTACCGATAGACCTTCAAAAAGTCATATCCTTGCTCCAGCTCAGAATCATGCAGTTGGACCCTCAAGTAGGAGCCTGGTGTTGCCAGGATCTTGAGGGAGCAGTTGGCATATCTCGCATAGCTTGTCAACCAAGAAGATGGTTGACCACTGGGAGGGGTATGTACGGAGGCTGCACCTGCAGATGTCATTTCTTCATAAAAAATCAGTTGCAAGCAGAAACATATATGCCGAGCTGATGTTCAGTGCCACATGTTGGCAAAGATTTGGCCTGGCCAAAGCAATGGGTGTGGGTCAAGTATACTAGGAGTTTTAGGGCAGGCAGCTGTGACTGCTGTCATGATGCGGTCATGAGATGAGTTTCAGCTTACCCTGATCAATCAGCTGACTGTAAGCAGTGCTCCACCATCCTGAAGTAGAGTTTGATGTCAGGAATGTATCACACTGTTGTGTATTTCTATCAACGTTCATGCTGCTGTCACCATCTGCGCCAGCAACTACTGCGTCAGCAAAGCTCCAGGTGAGGAAGAAGCCCTGTTTAGTCTCACTGCCGTCACTTGTGAAGGAAAGGGTAATAGCACCTAACAAAGATGGGTTACATAAGGCAGGTGTCAGATTCTACTGTTGTCAGATCTTCTGATGCTGCACCATCTGCATGATGGGCCAGAGCCAGACTGCATGGTCTTGTCCCTTGTTGCAACATGTCAGCTTCTGAATAAGCTTTCAGCTGCACTTATGACACAAGACAAACATGTTGAAGACTCTTTGTAAAAGTATACAAACTCATGTACAGTGCCCAAACCAGATGTCATCATCTCTACAAAGAGATATCCTGGAACATGCTTGATAACATATCCCTCAGAACTCCTGCTGCGCTCACTTGACCAAGGTGCTGGCTTGATAGCTAGTGTTGTGGCAACTTGTTGGCTGAGCTGGCCTGTCCAGGACATCACTGCTTGGATAGCTTCCACCTGATGCCTGGTGTATCCGTTGAGGTTGATATCATACACCTTGAGATAATCATACAAGTTTTCTAGGTCCAAGAACTCCAAGCTGATGTTTACTTGCTTGCCAGGGGGCACATCAATCACAAACATGCACCATGCATTGTCGCCGTAGTCACTCAGCCAGTCGGATGGAGCCCCAGATGGTATGGCAGGCCAGGATGTTGCTGCGTCACAAATGACAAAGCGCACCAAATGGATATGTCATCCAATTGACCCGCTGCAGTGAAGCTCCTGGTACCTATTCTAGCGCATCAACTTCTATCATGCTGAAGGCAGCTGCGAGTACGCATGACTGGCAGTGCAGTGCAGACCAGAAATCACATGCCACTTTGTAATGATGCATGTTGATGTTGCTGTCGTTGGGGTGCTTCAGCAACAGGAAGCACAAAGCAATGTTACCTGTTATGCTGCTCTGTCCTGCAAACATACTGCTCCACCAACCATTTGTAGCACTGCTCAAAGTCCCTGCTGATCCTAGACCAAGGTAGCTCCACCAGCTGCTGTCAGTAACGACATTAGTGACACTGCCATGACACTGAGGTGGTGGTGGTGTCTCAGTCTGTTCTGCTGGCACACTGTCAATGTCCCATGTCAGGAAGAAGCCGTTGCCATTCTTGGTCTCATCAGTAGTGAAAGCCAAGGTGACATCTGCAAGACCAGGGCACACCCAGTATAAACTCAGCGCTCAGAATCAGTGGGCACTTCACCAGCACCTGGCTGCGGTCTACGGCTGATACCAGCCGAACCGGTTCAAAGTATTGTGACTGTTTAGATGAGCAAAGCATTGCACACAGGGTTACCCGGGCACTGCAGGACCTGCAACTGCAGAGTCATGCGGACACATCAGCTGATGCAAATGAGATCGCTCACACTTGATGAAGTTGCTGCTACCAGGTATGATCACCACTTGAGGCATTGATTGCTGCTCAAATGCCTGTCCTGTAAAGTTCCACATGGCCGTTGCAGCCCACAACTGAGCTTTGGGAACTCGAGTCTTGTCCCCATCGTAGATTCTCAAGAAGTCGTAGTTCTTCTCCATATCAAGATACAGGACTTTGAGATGAAGCGTCTGACCAGCAGGTATATCCAGCACCAACATGCATGTAGTACTGGACGAGTAGGGCGCAGCAGGTGTCAGCCACTCTGTTGGGGATCCAGTGGGCATTGACGGCCAGAGTGAAGCTACATTGCAGAGAGCAGGCAGCAAGCAGCCAGCAGCCTCACACGTACCTTGCATCCACAGGCAACCCTTCTAGAAGCAGCATACGATTTGCCGAAGTGCTGAAGCCCAAAGATGCCTGCCGCAGTGTAGATACATATGACGTGGTCGGCAGCTGCAACATGCCCAGTACACAACATATCACTGCATGTGAGCTTTATGCAATCAGCGAACAACTCACATGTAACCATGCTCTGTTTTGGGAACTGGCTACTCCACCATCCTGTCGTCACTGCGCTGCTGGTGTTGCGGTCTGGCCATACCCAGCTGAACAAGTTGTTTACCGGGACAGTGCGTCTTACCACACCATCACAGTTAGACCATCTGATCTGCCAAGTCAGATAGAAACCAGTATTACCTTTTGGCACGCTATTGTCAGTCAAGAATACCACGGTAACATTCCCTGCAAACACGCAGGAGAACACAGGCACAGACTTGTGCTTCTGCGCTTGTTCTGGGACTGCAATACACTCATGCTTGGTTCAGCTTCAAGTCTTCTGCCCATGCATATTGTCCACATGACTCCAAGCAGAGTGGTATGTGTGTGCTTACAGCCAAGGTGTTGAGCATTGTATGTTGGCACCGCAAGTGTCGAGGATTCTGAAGATACTCCAACACAGTAGATAGCAGGTAGCAAATCTTAGTTGCCTTTGGACGCTTATAACAGTTGAGAGTGCTGCCTATCAACCTACTTGAGCCTGCTGCAGGAGGGTAGACAGTGAACGGCTTATCGTCTGGCTGCATATACCAGTTTCTGATACCACTTCCATAAAATATACCAGTATATGCTACGTCATCATCATACAGCCTTACAGAGTCACCACTTGTGCTGTAGTCTATGTCCAGATACAGCATAGTGATGTCCAGTTGCTTCCCTTCAGGTATATTTATCACCAGCATGCATCGAGCGTAGACTGGATATGGTTCCAGATACTGAGCAATATCGCCTGTTGGGGCAGGTGGCCACTCTGAACCTGCGAGTCCAAGCATGCAAGCCACCACCTACTGTGGGCTAGGATGCTGCTGCTGCTTTGCTTTAGCCAGACCGTGGGCAATCTTTTGCAAATTGGCAATTGCCACGACAAAGCTGGCAGCATACCAACAAAAGTCGCCCAATGGATAACACATTCGAGGTCCCCAGTCCATGGCACTCTGAGCACTATTGCATGAACGTACCTGAACCGAACCCCACAGTCAGTCCAGGGAATGTTGAACTCCACCAACCACGCTCAAGATTGTCAGACTTAATGACCCCAGTGCACTGAGGTTTTGGTGGCATCTTTACTGAGTACCTCAGGAAGAATCCACGCCTTTGTATTGTGTCATCTGATGTGAACCACAGGACAATAGCACCTGCAGACAGACATTATCGGGCCCGGCGCACAAGTTTGCAATAGCTTCAAACTTCCAAGCTGGCAACATGTTAATCAACACTAGTAACGTTACTCAGTGACATGGATGGACATGTGCACATAAAACGTCCAGCTATTGCTGCACCCGATATGCACAATCAGTATGATGATCAGTGCACGGCACACATTGCTGCAGACTGCCCCGGCAAGTTTGGGCCGTCGGTCTCACCTGTGTGATCGAATGTGAGCGTCATCGTGTCATTTGTCACCAAGCCCTGCCAGTATCTTACCGGGGCATTGTTACGGTTGGCCTCAACTGTGATGTCAGTTGCATAGACTCTCAGCAGATCATAAGCAAATTCCGTATCAAGGTACGTTAAGTTCAGTTGTAAGACAGCTAGGGCGGGTGCCTTGATGACCAATGTACAGCTCAAGCCTGGTTGGTACCCTGTCAAGAAAGTCTGCGGGCTTCCGACAGGTGCTGACTCGCCTGTTCCAGTTCAGCAGGCAAAGGGCGGACATGCAACGATACCAGCGCGTTCAGCTGATGCACCACGAGCGTGCCACCTCAAAGTGGTCTTGTGCTATTAACACTTGTGTCAGTCCAATCAAGACTATACATTCACCCGCATTTTCAAATCAACACGTAAAGCAGATGCTTGCACATCAACAGGGGTGCCTCGAAGGCAATTGACAGCCGACCTTAACACACCTGTGGCATACTGTGAGGACCACCAACCAGTGTAAGGACCAGGAGTGCCAACGGACAGTGCTGCAACGTCCACTGTGCTGAAGCCACTGCATGTTGGAGTGCTGTCAACAGGTACCGATGACCATGGCAGAACAGTCGAGGTTTTCTGAGGAGGGGTAGGCAATGTGTTGAAGTTGATGAAGAATCCATGGGCCCTGCTTACACCAGTGGACTGGAAATAGATAATCACTCTGTTACCTACAGAAGCGATACCAAACATCCGATGAGTCCCTGATCAGGGTATCATGATATGCAAATGCTCCGTGAGATGTTTGACATGTTGAAGACTGCCAGAGCTGTCTGCAGTATCACACTTGCTGCGACAGTACCTTGTGCGCACTTGTTATCACAATAGAAGCTGCTCAGTCACATTGCTAGGTGCTCAGGATTCAGGTTAGCAACACACCTTCTGAGGGAGTAAATACCAAGTTTGTATTGTTGGCAGCGGTAGACAAGGAGTAGTCACTTTCCTCAGTCATGGTGCTTGCTTGATCATGAGCAGGCACCTCTGTCAGATAGACATCAAGCCTATCCATAGGGTATTCCATGTGCAGATATGTCAAGGTGACATTCAGTGACATGTCAGGGGGCAACTGTACTGTCAAAGCACATCTGGTGGATGGAGGATACTGGAATTTCCTCATGAACTGGCCTGGAGGAGCTGCAGGAGGGTGAGAAGCATTGACACCTGCACATGCCAGATGAGTTGTCATTCAGTCGTCCAGAGCACACTGATGTGCCCTTCGTGTCAAACGTGTGGATCAAAACACAGCCTACAATGAATGAAGTTGACAGCCCAACAGCTCAGGGTCTATCAGCACATCTTGTGCTGTCATGCATCGTCTAGCCATCCAGCAGCTAGCACACCTGGCAAAGCTCTCAAAGCAGAATATGCTGAGGACCACCATCCCCTTGTGGGAGTGCCAGGCTGGGTAACATCAAACACCAGGCTCTCACAATCGACCATAGTCATCCCTGTCGGACTGCTGTTGCTGTAGGTCACATTGACAATGTGAGAGGGATGTATGACAGTGAAGGTCAGGAAGAGTCCGGCCTGTTGGAACCGGCCATCAGACGTGAACCTGAAAAGTACATTACCTGAACCGCAAGCACAGCACGCAGACCCTGTAAGTAGAGAGCCCCCAGCACAGAGACAGGGCATTGTATGACGCTTGACTGCTGTATGCACTGCTGCATTGACTGAGAGCAACGGCACAAGCTGAGCCCCACCTGATGATGCCTTGATGGTCACATTTGCACCCCTGATGCGCCCAGCCCACTCCGCTGCTACAGCACTAGCTACTGCATTGGCACCATTGTAGACCCTCAACACATCCTTTGCCTGAAAGTTTGGCTCTTCTGTATCAATAGTGTCCAGAAAGATGTCTACTCTGGAGCCAACAGGCACTTTCAACAACCAGGTCAGAACAGAGTTAGGTGGATACCCAGACAGCCAATTCAGAGCGCTTCCAGCCGGAGGTTTACTGCGGGTTGTGTTCGGTGTGACCCCAATGTGACGGCACTCATCACTGGATATCCAGCCACTTGCTGAGGTTTGTACGTAAGAGTAGTCCATAGTGGTGTTGGAAGGGCAAGCTAGGGCTGGATGGAGACTGAACCTTGCAAACCAGCCGGCTCCTGGACCCCCAGCTCTGAATCTGAACATCAAGCTCCCTGCAGACACCAGCCAGGTAAGAGCTTCAGCTACAGTATATGCAGACATGTTCATATAACAATGTTCTCAGGAGTCTTTCATCGTGTTCAAGCACTTTGCTATGAAGCAATCAATGATTGCATGTATGCTAGCCAGTACAACCCAGCGGGGTTGACGCAGTTAGTGCAGTGTTCACGAACCTGTCTTTGCCTGTATGCTGAAGTTTCTAGCTACTGTTGTCCTGTTGAATACCAGCGAAGGCACAGCAGTTTCGGTACTGTTGCTTTGAGTACCAGGAAACACAGTAATACTGTCATTTGCTCCAGCCAGATCAGCATACACCATCTCAAGTTGCAAAACAGCTCCATGTGGCACCAGCAACTTGATGCTGCAGTCTGTGTTGGGGCCATAACCGCTGAGCCAGGCAGCTGGCTGTCCGGCAGGAGCCTGCACACGTGTTGCTGTGCCTGAGGACAGCTGCTGGCTGTAGTCATGTGACAACCAGCCAGAGGCAGTACTGCCTGTCATGTCACGGTAGTCCGCTGTAGTGGTACCAGTGCAGGCAGGTGGGGGCAAGACATTGTATTTCAGGAACCAGCCCAGGCCTTGAACAGAGCTATCAGACGTGAACTTGAACAGGAGGGACCCTGCAGGAAGCAAACACAGTTTGTGTAACAGGCAATATATCTCATCTTGGGGTCAAGCATTTTTATTGTTTCAGACACCGTCAGTTCATTGGAACAGGTTGGCGCTGACAAAAGGACATGCATCATAAACCATACAGGCACATACCTGAATGACGCATAGCTCCCGGTGACGCAACTCCGGGCCTGAACAGGGCAACCATACTTTTCTGCTGCCCAGCCCACACGATACTTGGAGACACTGTGTCATTGGCAGCAGGGTACAGAGATAGACTGTCTTGCTTGCTGTTGGTCTTCTCGGTGTCCATGAACACAAGCTCGACCCTGATGCTATGCTTTGCAGGAACCAGCAACTGCCAACGACAGACTGAGTTGGGCGCATAAGAAAGTAGCCAATTCTCTGATGGGCCGGCCGGCGGTGTGCTTGGGGTGACGGATCCAGCAAGCAGGTCACTGTACCTGCTTGAGAGCCAGCCGCTTGCACCAGTAGGCAGATTTATGCTTGAGCTTTGTGTAGTATTGAGTACTACAGGAGTACCACTGCATGCAGAGGCTAGTTGAGTGACTGTGTAAGTTGCAAAGTAGCCTCTGGGGCAACAGGAGGTGGAAGTTGCAACTGTAGATAGCGTGAGTATCACAGCACCTACAGACAGGAGCATGGAAGCTTTGTTGGCTCCACCTCAGCAAGATGCGGGAACTCGCAGGTAGCAAACTTTACAAGACAAAGCAGGCATCAGAAAATGCAGATTCAGGTGGATTATCCAGTGATATAACATTGATACTGCTGCTGCCATAGAAGCACAGTGCAAGCGCAGTGGTTTGAAAGCAGATCATCTATGATATTGTTGGATCAGCGCAGCCATCAGCCACAACCATACAGCAACTCAACATGCATAGCTGCACACAGAACGAGATCGACCCACCATCATTGTCAGTGTTGTAGGTGAATGCTGGTGCCGGGAATGTGCTTCCCTTATCCCAGGATTGCAGCACAGTGGCATTGGAGGGCCGGCGGATGGTAATCTGGAGCAACATAAGTGCATCAGCGTTCAGTGATGAGCAACATGCATGTGCCAGACATGTGCAACCATGCTATATGCCTGACAATCATTTCAGACTTGCGATCGGCAGCACCGACATCAGACACCACACAACCGCTCAAGGGCAGCCTTGCTGAAGGTGTGTATTGGCCTGCAACATAGGCACGACAAATCAGGCCGGCACAGACTCCGGCAGAGTAGAGAGAGACCTAGTGACGTCAGCAACAGTATCTGCACTGACATCTTTATATGTTGAGCGCCACAAGCCCCGATCCTTGTATACTCGGGGTGACATCCTTGGAACCACACACACACACACGCTGACTCACCACGTCATTGCTTGATCCAAAGGAAGCGTACTGCATCGTGATTGAGACTACTGACCGTGGGGGCACAAGCAGAATCTGCTGACAGCTTGACGTCCCGCTGTAGCCACTAAGCCACAAGACAGGATGTAACACAGGAGGGTGGGTTTGGTTGGCTGCGCCTGCAGCCAGCTGCCAACTGTAGTCGTGACTCAGCCAACCTGTGGCCGTGCTTGTTGCAGTAGACCGCAGGTCAACAGTGGTGACACCAGAACACACTGGAGGCGGAAGCACATCAAACTCCAAGAGAAATCCACGCTGCTGAATTGTACTGTCAGATGTGAAGTTGAATTTGACCGTCTCTGAAGTGCACACAAACACAGCAGAATGTTCAATCAGCTGTCAATGGTTTGGTACAATGCATTGCAAACGACATCTTATGTACCCTTGGCAGTTGAAACATGTAGCATGCTGTCAGCAAATGGATATCCCATGCTTAGTTGCTCACCATCTGTTCCAGCCCTGACAATGACAGGTGCAAGATCCTTCAATTGTCCTTGCCAAGTTACTGTTGGGATTGAACTAGGCCCCGAGTAGACCTGAAGCACATCGCTCTTGTTGGCTAGCACATCAGCCTCAGTGTCCATGAAAACCAGCCGTATGCTGAGTGACCACGTTGTTTCTGGCAGGGAAATGGAGTAATTGCATCGTGAATTAGCACTATAACTGCGTAACCAGGTGCTGGGTGGCCCTGCCGGCGGTGTATATGCTGACATGCCAGTGAACGACATCTGGATGTGGTAGTCGCTACTCAGCCACCCACGCCTGGCCCCATTGTTGTCAGCAAAGCTGATAGGGTACACGCCTGTTGGGCACTTTGCTGGGGCAGCAATGCTGAAGGTTGCAAAAAAGCCCTGCCCATTCTCAACAGGACTGGACATAAAGTAAAACGTCAGACGCCCTGCAGTGGTTTGCAACAGACAGCTCAGCTGTGAGATAGACAGATGGCACGCCTAACACCTCAAAACTGTGGCACATACTCAGTATTGCACTGCCCCCTCATATGCATGTCTGTTGACTGCCAGAAGATGCTGACAAGCTGTCACAGTCCACACCGCCTGGTCAGTTGACAACCTGCAAACGGACGGTATACTCATGCGCTTCACCTACCCACCTGTGTGGTCAGTTGTATAGGTGGCAGACAACATAGGGGTTGTTTGTGTCATGGGGCCACCCCACCCTGCAACTGGCACCTGCCTGTCATCTGATGTGTTTGTGACATATACTTTGCTCAACTCTGCCTGTATTCCAACATACTGTGGTTGCACAGTGACTCTAGACCAAGGTGGCACACGAAGCTCAAGCGAGCAGTTGGAGTTGGGCCTAAACCCTGTCAGCCAGGTTGCAGCAGCCCCGGCAGGGGCTGATGTCTTGTTGGCCCTTCCACTAGAGAGTTGCAGGCTGTAGTCGTTGGAAACCCAACCTGTCGCTGTGGGGGTTGCCATGTCCAGGAAGTTGATAACAGTTGTGCCCGTGCATGCTGGTGCAGTCACAACAGAGTATTGCATGAACCAGCCAAGTCTTTCCTGAGCACTGTTTGTTGTGAAACTCACCAGAGCATGCCCTACAAGCAGTGTACAACACAGCAGCTAGTCATATGTTCACCTGCAGATAGTTTGAAAGCTGCCCCGATGCAATGGTGTGCTGCTCAGATGCACTAGTATACTGGTCAACTGCCTGCATTGGACTTGGTACGTGTAGCGCAGTGGTCTTCAGGGAAAGAGATCGGCTGGCAGCATGTCATGGTCCTGATGTCCACACATGTGTCAGTCTGAAGCAAAGAACTGACCTAAGAACTGTTTAGTAGGCACCTACCTGTTGCGGAAGGCATGATTGAAGCTTGACCGGTGTCTTGTCCTGTCCACTCATATACTGCTTTTCCAGTCTCGATGGAGTTCGCATAAACTTGCACTTTATCATACACTGGCTCGACGTTCATATATAACATGTTCAATTGCAACACTTGCTTGGTTGCCAACTTGAACAACCATCTGTATGTGCAGCCTGGTGGGTAGCTTAGCAACCATGTTGCAGGGTTTCCCGTTGGTGCAACAGCTTCGTTTGCAGCGGACTCTGCTGGTACCCATCTGTATTTATCACTGGATAACCAACCATACTGCTGTGCAGCAGAGGCATTTGCAGTGGAGTAGTCAAGCAGTACAGGACTACTTGGACATGCTGGCATCGGTTGGACTGTCAACTGCATGTAGAACCCACTGCCTTGTTGATTATCATTGGTGGTCAGCTGCAACCTCATGGAACCTGCATGCAAACAGTGTTTTGCTGTTTAAACGTAACATGCTTTCAGCTGTTAGCTGCTGCGACAAACAGTTGCTTGTTGCGGAACTCAGGTCTCTGGTAATTTGGGAGATTGTAGGAGCAAAAGCAACACAAGAAGTGTTCTTGACAATATGTCACAGGGCAGAGCATTGCAGCTGTCTGCTAGCAGGCTGACCTGATGGGTCCAACGTGTAGTTTGTTACTTGGTTGCTCGCCGTCCCTGTCAAGCGCTGTACTGACTGGCTGCTGCTAGCAGGGAGAAACCATTCCAGAGTGTCCAAGGGCTGAAGCTGCCTCAGCAGTGTCTGCGATGCTATGGCTGGAACAGAGGATGAGGGCGTTGCATCCAGATGCAAATGCCACAGTCTGACAGTGACAAGACTGTCCAGCTGCAGTTGACAGACGGAGCATATCCAGACAGCCATGTTTGAGGCAGCCCACTTGGAGGGGATGCTGTTGTTACTCCAGGTCGTGTGAGTTGCCTGTGCATGTCACTGGATATCCAAGCTGTAGTAGTACCACTGGAGAGGTCGACAACTCGAGAAGCAGAGCAGGCAGGGGGTGTTGTTATTGTGAAGCGCAGGTACCAGCCTGCACCTGTTGCTGTTGAGCCTGACGTGAAGAGGATGACAACAGCACCTGCAGGGCACGAACATATATCGTTTGCTCCCAAACACAGATATACCTCTGTAGCACCCAAGTTGGCCATGCTACCTGTGTACATGCAAGGCGATCTACTGCAGTCACAACTCATCAGAAGGGTATGCAGCTGTTGCTGAATGTGTTGCTGAAACACCTTGAGACATTGGCTTAAGTTGGTGGTGGTCAGAAGTTATATCAGAAGCATAGTGTGCAACTCAGCTCATCACCATGACCACAAGTCGACAACAAGTCATGCAGTCTGCTGCCATCACATCAAGACTCAAGCAGCATTCAACCCACCGTCAGGTCCAGCTTCTGCTGTAACATTTGTGTTGCTGGAGGCTGTGGTCCCTGACCAGCTTCTGACAGTAGCAATACTTGAGTTCCATGCGCTTGTTGCGGCCAGCAGATCCACCTTATCCCCTGATGCCAGGTTGATGTGTTGCATAGAAAGCATTACGTTGGATCCTGGCGGGGTCTTGATCATGTACCGGCAGTTGCTGTTTGGCGCATATCCACTGAGCCAGGACCCAGCAGAACCTGCTGGAGCAGAATACTGTGTGCTATGCCCGCTGGCCAGCCGAGCACTGTAATCGCTTGCTAACCAGCCCATGGCGCTGTTGCCCAGCATGTTGCTAAAGTCAACAATAGTCTGATGCTGACATGTAGGCGGTGGAAGCACTCTGTACCTGAGGTACCAGCCTTGACCCTGAGTATCTGCATTAGTGGTGAACTTGAAGAACAGGCGACCTGCATGGTGCAGAGAACACATCACGTCATGACTAAACACTATAACCCGCCAAGTGGGTTGGTTGTTCAATTTAATGCTGACAATGCGCTCCTGTCATCTTGCAACCAGGGTGTGTTCACAGCATGTGGATTCACTGACTGTCAATAACACTCACAACACACTGGTTTTGCAGTAATCTAATCAACACTTTGTTCGAACACTGACTGTCAATGACACTTTGTTGAAGGCAAGGTGTGCACTTGGGCAGAGCACAATCAGTTGTAGGGTATCGTGGGAACCAATATTGTCGCTGCAACCAACATGACATCATCAATGTATGTAATATGCAGCTATTCAGCACACTGCATCTGGTTGTTTGAGAAACCAGCTGCTCATTGCTGACCTGATGCTCCCACCAGTGCTTGCAGTTGGTTGTCCTTACTCAGGCCAGTATAGACCTCCAGGGGTTGGTTGGCGTTGTTGCCAGTGATGACAGCCAGTGTGTCCCCTGGGCTATCAAGGTCTACATGCATGATAGATATAAGTACCGTGGTGTACGGACGCAAAGCAATTTCCCACCTGCACGTTGTACATACAGTACAGAGAGTGTGGTGAGAACTTACAATGAGCCTCTGCTCAAAGCCTTGGTAAACATTCTGTGTCTATACAGTCAGAACCACCACCTTGCCTACGCACTGCACCGGATATCTTCATCGAGTGCGCAAGAGTTGATAGACTGCAACGTTGCATGTTTTTGTTGTGGCATCAGCATTCCATTGTGAGTGAGTCAAGCTCACATGCAGTTGCTGTTTGGCGCATAGCCGCTCAGCCAGGAGGATGGCACCAGCCCCTTAGGATCCTGCCGCCCAGCGGCCAACTGTCTGCTATAGTCCGACGACAACCAATACTCGGTCTTGTTGAGGCTGCTAAGATCAGAAGTCAGATTGAGGAAGGT
>JARWLF010000554.1:0-14965 GCA_029853055.1 Scenedesmus sp. KT-U
ATTTGTGTGGCTGGCAAGGCGCGACGACGAGCCATAGCAGCGCTATGGCGAGGAGGAGGAACGCCGCCAGCCGCGCAAAGACGCCGCAGATACGTTCGCTCAAGTGCGAATCACTACACCAGGCTGAAGGCCGCCACCGACTGGGCGCAAGGATGCGTCAGCGACCGCTGGCAGCGAGAGCCTTGGCGTCGGCCCGCCGCGCCTCAGCCGAGGGCGGGGCTTTCCGCAGGCATCAGTCGTACTGATGACCCGGCTGGTCCACCCAGGACTTGAGGTGGGTGGCGTCATCGGGCGCGATGTCGATGAAGCGGAAGCCACTCCAGAACTGGCCAGGCACGTGGCTGGGTTCGGACCACAGCTGATGAACGCCGACCTCAAGGGTGCGGGTGCGCAGGCCCGAGCCGCCCAGCGTGAAGCGGAACTGGAACAGGGCGTCCTCCATCAGCGGCAGCGAGGCCATCAGCATCATCCCCGACTCCGACAGGTTGCCGATGCGGCCGACGCTGAGATCGGTCATGGTGTCGAAGACCTCGATGGCCTCGTGTGCCTGCTTGCGCTTGGCGCGGCGGGATTCGTTCATGCCGATGCTCCTGCGGCGGGCGTGCGCTGGGCGAAGCTCTTGAGCGCGCCCATGATCGAGGCCCAGGCGCGGTCGATGACCGTGCCCTGCTCGGCCATCACGATCCTGACGCGGCCGGCATGCAGTTCGCGCGCCAGCCATTCCAGGCTGTGCTCGGCGGCACGCTGGCCGCGGTGGTTCACGAACAGGGCGTTGCCAGTGACGGTGCTGAACCAGGACATGCGGCGGCGCGCGGTGCTGCCGTCGCTTTCGTTGAACTCGAACCAGGTGCCGAAGGGCAGGTGGCGGATCCGGTCGAACTGGGCGCGCTCGGCTTCCGTCAGCGGTGGCGGCGGCGGCTCGGCGGGCTCGGACGCGGCAGGGGCGTGGCCGTGCTGGCCATCACCCTGGCCCAACCTGACTCGAGACTTCAGCTTGATCGCGAGTTCGGTGCGGGTGTTGCCCTCCTCGCCCTCGACTTCGGCCTCCGGCTCGTTGGACAGCAGCCGGCCGGTGATCGCGCTGGCGTCGCCGTCGTGGTAACCGACCTTGATCAGGGCGCGCTCGACGTCCTCGCGCAGCTGGCCGGCCACCGCCGGCGGCACCTGCTGGCCGCCAGCGATCTCGATCAGCTGCTCTGCGACCTCCAGCTGCTGCCGGTACATCGCCGAATCCTCGCCGCTGCGCAGCAGGGTGAGCGCCAGCACGTCGGTCCAGGCCTGCGAGAGCAGGGTCGAGACGAAGCGCGGCAGGCGGCGGCCCTGCATGCGTTCCGCGATCGCGGCTTCGGCGCTGATCCGTGCCAGCTCCAGCTTTTCCTTGCCGCGCGCGGCCTCGACGTGGCGACGCTCGGCCACCTCGGCCTTGCGCGCCAGGGTCTGCATCTGCTGCTGCAGGTCGCCGACCAGGCCCTCGAATACGGTCGAGTCGCCCATGTAGTCCTGGGTGACGCGGTCGACCAGCACGCTGATCTTCTCGAGCAGGCCGCGGTCGGCCTCGTCCGCGTCGACCAGCCAGCTGGTGCCGGTTTCGGCGACCACGTTGAGCATCTGCCGGGCCGGATGCTGGCGCCGGGTGAAGAAGCCCTTGTCGGCCAGCGCCACGCGCAGCATCGGAACCTGCAGCTTGGTCAGCAGCTGGGCCACCGGGCTGGTGCCCTTGACGTCGCGCAGGATGTGTTCGTACAGCAGCGACATCAGCTCGATGACGTCGGATTCCTCCGGCGCCAGGGTCGGGCTCATGCCGGTGGGGGTGAGCTGGCGCAACTGGTTCAGCAGATCCTTGCGGACCTCACCGATGCCGCGCGGCACCGGCTTGCCGTCGACCACCTGCGGCGCCGGCTCGCGCGCCTGCAGGCTGGCCAGCACGGCCTGCACGTCTTCGCGGCTGGCGACGTGGGCATTGGCCGGGGGCTTGGAGGGCCCGCCACCGAGCTTGCCCAGCAGCGCCCGGCGCCCCGCCAGCAGCTCGCGCAGCATGTCGAAGGTGCGGGTGTCGCTGGCTTCGGAGGCAGCGACATCCATGGGCTCGGAGGAAGCCGTGCCGGGCCAGGCGGTGTAAGGACGTGGCCCGTCGAAGCTCGGCGCCGCCGCGGCTGTCGGCTGGGCACCGATCGGCTCGGCTGCGCTGGCCATGCCAGTCTTGCCCTGCGGGCTGCCGCCTGCGGGTGCGGCCAGACGCCCACCCATGCCAGGCAGGCCTCCCTGCGGCATGCCGGGCTGCTCCCGATAGGGCACGGTTTCCGGTGCGAAGCCTTGCCCGCCAGCACGCGCGGCGGCGGCGGGGCCTTTCGCGGGCTTTTCGGCATCCGCGCCGGCGGGCTTGGCGTCCTTCTCGCCTGCGCGCGGGGCCGCGCCCTTGCCGCGCGTCGGCGCATAGGCCAGGTGCGGAAGCACCCGTTCGCGCGCCAGGAAGCTGTTCAAGGCCTCGTACAGCGAGCCGATCAGCTGCATCACCTGGCGCTCGAACTGGCGGAACACCAGCAGCCGGTACTCGATATTGAGGTCGAGCGTGCCGACCGCGCTTCGCAGGAAGGCGCAGAGCGCGCGCGGACCGACCGCCAGGCGCTCCGCCTCGTAGGCCGGGCGACCGGCGATCACGCCGAAGCGCTGGCCCAGCAGGAACAGCGGCAGGCTGTGACGCACCTCGGCGCGGCTGGCGATCTCGCCGAGCAGCATGTTCTGCTCGAGCTCCACGTCGGCCACCAGACTGAGCTCGCCGAACGGCGTATCCGCCTGCTCGCCCTTCAACGGCGACACCTGGGGTGGGTCCTTGAGGGTCGCCAGCGCACTCTCCAGCGCGATCAGGAACCGCGGCGTGATGTCCGAGCGGCCCCGCTTGATCTCGCGCAGGGCCTCGAAACAGCTGGCCTGGATGTCGCTGCTGCGGGCCTGGTCGGCCAGCTTGAACAGCTGCTGCTCGGTTTCATCCAAGGTTGCCCGCAGGCCGCGCTCCAACTCGTCGGAGGCGAACTTCAGCACGCCCTCCAGGATGTGGCGCACCCGCTTCGGCAGCGCCCGCTGGGACAGGCGCGCATTGGCGTTGGCATCGAAGGCGGGGGCGCCGCCAGGCGCATTGAGCATCCGGAAACCTTCCATTCGTTTCGGCGCGGCCCTTCCGGGGCGGCGGCCAGTACGGGACCCGTCCCGACAGCCGCGCGGCGGGCAGGAAGGGCATCGTGTCATGCAGGCAAGAACTGTGCCTCCCGTCACGGTTGGTCGAGCATGCCAGAGGCTTCGAAGCCCTGCATCCATCCAAGGTTGAGGCGGGACAAGCGCTGTCATTTTGTGACGCATTGTGTCCGAGGGCGCCCCGGTTCCCGTCCACGCAGTGCGCTGCTTGCGCGGGCGGCCCGGCTACGGTTCCATCCGGTGTCCCGCGCCACCTACCGGACCCCGCGCATGCGCCTGCCGCTGACCGCCTTGATCATGAGCCTCGCCTTCACCGCCTCCGCCACCGCCGAGATTCCGCCGCGCCCGCTCGACCTGGAGGCGCTCACCGGCGACCTCCCGCTGTCGGGTCCCTCCCTGCTGCAGGCCAAGGTGGCGCCGGACGGCCGCCGGGTCACCTTCCTCAAGAGCCGCGAGGACGACCGCAACCGCCTCGACCTGTGGGAGTACCACGTCGACAGTGGCGAGACCCGCCGCCTGGTGGATTCCAAGGCCCTGCTGCCGGAGGAGGTGCTGTCGCCGGAGGAGCAGGCCCGCCGCGAGCGCCAGCGGATCGCCGCGCTGACCGGCATCGTCGACTACCACTGGGCGCCAGACGGCCGTCGCCTGCTGTTCCCGCTGGGCGGCGAGCTCTACCTCTACGACCTCGAAGCCGCGGCCGACGTGCAGGTGCGCAAGCTCACCGACGGCGAAGGCTTCGCCACCGACCCCAAGGTCAGCCCCAAGGGCGGTTACGTCAGCTTCGTGCGCGGCCGCGACCTGTACGTGATCGACCTCGCCGACGGCCGCAGCCACCGGCTGACCTTCGACGGCAGCGAGGTGATCGGCAACGGCGTCGCCGAGTTCGTCGCCGATGAGGAAATGGACCGCCACACCGGTTATTGGTGGGCGCCGGACGACTCCGCCATCGCCTACGCGCGCATCGACGAGAGCCCGGTGCCGATCCGCGAGCGCTTCGAGATCCACGCCGATCGCACCAGCGTGATCCAGCAGCGCTACCCCGCCGCCGGCGAGGCCAACGTGGACATCAGCCTGCACGTGGTCGACATCGCCGGCGCCGTCGCCGAAGGGCCGAAGCCGCGCGGCATCGACCTCGGCCCCGAGCGCGACATCTATCTCGCCCGCGTGAACTGGGCGACGCCGGGCCTGCTGAGCTTCCAGCGGCAGTCGCGCGACCAGCGTCGGCTCGACCTGGTGCTGCACCGGCTCGACGACGACAGCCAGCGCACCCTGCTCACCGAAACCGCCGATACCTGGGTGCCGCTGCACCACAACCTGCGTTTTCTGAAGGACGGCCAGCGCTTTCTGTGGAGCAGCGAGCGCAGCGGCCACATGCACCTCTACCTGGGCCAGCTCGAGAGCGGCGAGCTCACGCCGCTGACCGCCGGCGAGTGGCAGGTCGAACAGCTGCTGGCGGTGGACGAAGGCGCCGGGCTGGCCTACTTCAGCGGCACCCTCGACTCGCCGCTCGAAAAACACGCCTATGCGCTGTCGTTCGAGGGCGGCACGCCGCGCCGGCTGACCGCCGACGCCGGCTGGCATGAGGCGCGCTTCGCCGACAACGCCTCGGTCTTCGTCGACGCCTGGAACAGCCCGACCACGCCGCCCCAGCTCTGGCTGCACCGTGCCGACGGCGAGCGCCTGGCGGTTCTGGTGGAGAACAGCCTCGACGAGCGCCATCCTTATGCGCCGTATCTCGCCGCGCACCGGCCGATGGAGTTCGGCACGCTGACCGCCGCCGACGGCCAGACCGAGCTGCACTACAGCCTGATCCGGCCGCCCGGCTTCGATGCGTCCAAGCGCTATCCGGCCGTGGTCTTCGTCTACTCGGGCCCGGCCGCGCAGACCGTGCGCCGCACCTGGCAGGTGGACTTCAACCAGTACCTCGCCCAGCAGGGCTACGTGGTGTTCTCGCTGGACAACCGCGGCACGCCGCGCCGCGGTGCGGCCTTCGGCGGCGCGCTCTACGGCCGCCAGGGCACGGTGGAGGTGGACGACCAGCGGCTCGGCGTCGAGTTCCTGCGCGGCCTGGGGTGGGTCGACCCCGAGCGCATCGGCGTGCACGGCTGGTCCAACGGCGGCTACATGACCCTGATGCTGCTGGCCCGCGCCGGCGATCTGTATGCCTGCGGCATCGCCGGCGCGCCGGTCACCGACTGGCTGCTCTACGACACCCACTACACCGAGCGCTACATGGACCTGCCGCAGCGCAATCCGGAGGGCTATGCGGAGTCCTCGGTGTTCACCCACATCGAGGGCCTCACCAAGCCGCTGCTGCTGATGCACGGCATGGCCGACGACAACGTGCTGTTCATCAACAGCACCCGCCTGATGTCCGAGCTGCAGGCGCGCGGCCGCCGCTTCGAGCTGATGACCTACCCCGGCGCCAAGCACGGCCTGCGCGGCCGCGACGCATTGCACCGCTTCCGCATGAGCGAGGACTTCTTCGCGCGCTGCCTTGCCCACTAAGAAGGGTCTGAACAAGTCCATCCTGGACTTGCCAGCCCACGTCGCGTCCGGCGCATGTCCGGACGCGGCTTCCACGAACCAAGCACTTACGTGCTTGATTCGCGAGCCGGCCCTCCATGGCCGGCGGAACCTCAGGGCAAATCAGAGGTTCCCCGAACCCGCCTTGCCGGCAGGCCTTGCACCCAAGGCCTGCCGGGGCGGGGGATCCGCGGTGCGTTACTCGGCCGCTGCGGCCGGCGCGAGCCCGCCGTGCTCCTCGAACCAGCGCCGTACCTGCTGGTACCAGAACACCGAGTTCTGCGGGCGCAGGATCCAGTGGTTCTCGTTGGGGAAGTACACGTAGCGGGTGGGCACGCCCTTCATCAGCAGGGTCTGGTAGAGCTCCTGGCCGTGGTTCACCGGCACCCGGTAGTCGAGCTGGCCGTGCACCACCAGCGTCGGCGTCCTGAAGTTGGCGGCGTGGTAGTGCGGCGAGATGTGGCGGATCGTCTCGGTGTTCTCCGGTTCCCAGAAGCCGCCGAAGCGCGGCAGCTGGGTGGCGAAGTCGGCGGCGTACTGGGTGTAGAGGTTGTAGACCTTGGCATGGGCCACCAGCGCGCGGAACGGGTGCTCGCGGCCGAGGATGATGCTGGTCAGGTAGCCGCCGTAGCTGCCGCCGCCGGCGACCATGCGCTCGGAGTCGATCCACGGCTGCGCCGCGAACCACTCGGCCGCCTTGATCACGTCCTCGAAGGGCTTGTCGGCCCAGTTCGGGTTGATCGAGTCGGTGAAGTCCTGGCCGAAGCCGGAGCTGCCGTGGAAGTTCGGCCAGGCGGTGACGTAGCCCCAGCTGCCGAACACCTGCGCGTTCCAGCGGAAGGCCATGCCGTCGGTGATGGCATTGTGCGGGCCGCCGTGGATCAGCATGAACAGCGGGTACTGCTTGCTGCGGTCGAAGCCGGGCGGATAGTTCACCCACATCTGGATCTCGGCGCCGTTGGCGCCGGTGTAGGTCACCGACTCGTAGGTACCGAAATCGGTGCCGGCCAGCAGCTCGTCGTTGAGTGTCGACAGCTTCTGGTCGCGGCCGCTGCGCGGATCGATGCGCACCAGGGTCGGCGGCTCCACGAAGCTCTGGCGCAGGCCCACCAGCAGGCTGCCGCCGACCGCGAGGTTGGCAAAGCTCGGGCTGCGGGTCAGCGCACGCGGGCCGCCCTGCAGGGGCAGCTCATAGGCGCGCACCGTGCCGGCATCGTCGATGGCGCCATACAGGCGGCGGCTGTCCGGCGCCCAGACCAGGCCTGACATGCTGCGGTCGAAATCGGTGTAGAGCTCGCGCACGGCGCCGCTGCGGCGGTCCTTCAGCATCATCCGGCCGCGGTCGGCATAGAAGCCGGGGATGCGCTGCTGCACGAAGGCCAGGTGGCGGCCGTCCGGGCTGTACAGCGGGTTGCCGTCATTGCCGGGATTGCCCTCGGTGAGATTGCGCAGCGATCCATCGGTCAGCGACAGCAGGAACAGGTCGTTGTCGGCGCGGTGGGGTGCCGGGTCGGAGTCGGCCACGAAGGCCAGTTCGCGGCCGTCGGGCGCGAGGTCGAACAGGCTGTCGGTACCCTGCACTGCGCTGCGCGGCAGCTGCAGGCCGGTCGGCAGGGTCAGCGCCACCACCTCGCCGCCAGCGGCCGCGACGCTGAACACGTGGAACTGGCGCTCGTCCAGGTACTGGTCCCAGGCGGTGACGGTGTCGTCGAACACGCGCGCCGTCATCTTGCTGCCGCTGCGCTCGTCCAGGCGCTTGCCCTGCTCGTCCAGCGGCAGGTCGGCGAACACCCGCGACACGAAGGCCAGGCGCGCGCCGTCGGCAAACCACTTCGGGCTCTGCACGCCGGTGGCGAGCTGGGTCAGGCGGGTGGCCTCCCCGCCCTCGACGGGCATCACGTAGAGCTGCGGCGCGCGGTCGCCCTCGCGCTGGGCCACGAAGGCCAGCTGGCGGCCATCCGGGCTGAACGCGGGCGCGCCCTCGTTGCTGGCGTGGGTGGTGAAGGCGCGCTGGCCGCTGCCGTCGGCGTTCCACATCCACAGATCGGTATGGCCGCGGTCCTCGGCCATGTCGAAGCGGGTCACTGGCGCGACGATGCGGCGGCCGTCCGGCGAGACGACAGGCGAGCCGATGCGCTGGATCTGCCAGCTGCGTTCGATGGTGAAGGGCTCCAGGGCGGCATCCTGAGCCTGCGCTGGCAGGGTCGCAGCCATCAGGCCCACGGCGAGCAGTTGTCGAAGCATGAGCGCACTCCGTTGAGGGGACCCGCGATCCTCCCTGCCCATCCGCGCGGGATCAAGTGCCCATGGGCATCAAGGCTGTTCGAGGAATTCGAGCGCAGGTGGATCCAGACAAGGCGCCATCCGCATCTGCCCGTTCGCCGCAATCAGGATCGTGCCGCCGCCATAGGTATTGACGAGGATCTCACCCGTTTCCACCGGCCAGGAGCTCATTGGGGCTCCCGGCAACTGCAACCAAGGCTTGGCGCTCCACTGCCCGTCGCCGCCCTGCTGAAGTCGATACGCCGCGCCATCGTTGGACCCCAGGTGCGCAAGTCCAACCAGCGCAATGAGGTGCGGACCCAGGCGATAGATGTCTTCGACATTGCGGCCGAGCACGCCCTGCCGATGGCCATCGTCAGCGGCGAAGATCAACTCGCCGCCCCACTCGCCGCGGTTGGCGCCGAGTAACCAGCCACCGGCGACGCGCAGGGCGAGATCGGGCGTGTGCTCCGGGACTTCGACCGGCTGCGGGCTGGGCCGCCAGTCGGTACTTGCCCCTGGTGGAGGTGGCGGTGGTGGGGGCAGATACTCCTCAACGAGATCGCCGCGATAGGAAAGCTTCTGAAGCTGCACCGCGTGGGTGCGTTTGTAGAGCTTTTCACCTTGCGCTTGATCGACGATGCGAAGCGCAGTTGCCTCGCACTCGACGGGCCCGGGCAAGGCCCATACACGATCAAAGAAGCGCTGCACGTCGATACGCGCGTCCGGATCGCTTGCGTTGCGCATGCGATCCAGTGCCTCCTGCGCGGCAGCGCGAACCGGCGGATACCAGTAGGCGTCAGCAGCTTCGAGCAACACACCTTCGGACGCGTGGCTCGCCATCTCTCCAAGCGCCATCGCAGCAAACAGCGCCCTGATTGGGTGCGAGCCGTCCCGCATCCAGGGATGGAGAACGGCTTGAACCATCGCCGCATCTTCGGGGCCTGCGACATGGCCGAGCGCGAGCAGCGCAGCTCGGTTTGCCTCAGGGGTACTTGAGGCGGCGACTTCCAACAGCACTGGCGTGAGTGCCCGCGCGCGCTGGCCGGCGATCGCTGCATGGGCGAATTCGACGGTCCCCGGCCAGGGGGCGCGAAGCTCCACTTCGAGCAGAGCGATGGCCTCCGCGCTACCCGCCTGGACCAGAAGCCCGAGGAGTCGGTCCTTGAGTCCTGGCGTGGAGTGAAAGAGCGTAAGGAGCACAGCCTCGGCAGGCGCAATATCTTCGCCCAGTGCCTCCAGCATGCGCATCAGCCCCAACTCTTCCTCGGAAGCGCGGCTGTGCGGGCCAAGCTTCTGAGCCAAGGGCAAAGCTGCACGGCGCCGCTCGCTTCCGAGCGTCTCCAGCACGAACGCGAAAAGGAAGTTGTCGTGCGGGCGGCAGTCATCGATGCATTCGGCCGCGCTCAGAATCGCATCGACCGTACTCGATCCTAAGCGGGTCAACACGGGCAGCAGCGCAGGACGCTGATGGACATCAGACCCGTCAAGGAAGCGCTGAAGCGTATGCCGCGCTGCGGCGTCTGGCTCGAAGTAGGCGATCAGTTCGAGGGCTGCGGCTTCGCCGTCGACGACCCGATCGAGCACGTCGTCGAGGCAGCCCAAGCCGAGCAGGGCGTGCGTTTCGGAGGGGGCATCGCCTCCCGTGCTTGCGACATCGCGGACGTCACTTGCATCGGGCGCAGCGGACGCGGCGGCTGCGAGGCCGGCTTCGAGCACAATGGAGACCTCGAGCTCCACAAGAAGCGCCTGCTCCCAGGACGTGCAGGTGTCTGCGGCTGTCAATGCAGAGGCGAACAGAGCTGGGGCCAAGCCAAGCAGCGTGGAGATTTTCAGTCCCGCGCGACGGGTAATGTGCGCTTCAAGAAACTGGATTCGTCCGCTCTCGCTCAGTGTAGGAGCCTGCTTGCAGGCGACCGCCGCCTGCGCCACGTTCCCACGCTGCGGGTCGCGAGCTAGCTCGCTCCTACAAAAAGCCGGCTCAGGTGTGGGCGAGGGTGACAGGACCCGGGCCGGCAGACCCGCTTCTTGCGAGCGCGAGGGGCGAGACAAGAAGAGGCTCATGGCGTGGCTCAGGACCGGCACAGGTCGAAGTCTTGCACGTTACCCGTCACCCGCGCGGCTGTCATCCCGCTGCCACGATTTGCGCCAGCTTCGCTCCCAGCACCTTCGAAAACACGCTTGGGTCGAACTCCAGCTGCAGCCCACGCTGGCCGCCATTGCAGTACACCGTGGCGTGGCCGAGCGCGGACTGCTCCAGCGCCAACGGCACGCGCTTCCTCTGGCCGAAGGGGCTGATGCCGCCGACGTGGTAGCCGGTGATGCGCTCGGCCGCGGGCACCGGCAGCAGCGCCGCGTGCTTGCCGCCGAGCGTCGCGGCTAGCTTCTTGAGGCTGAGCTCGCGGTCGACCGGCAGGATCGCGCAGGCGGGCTTGCCGTCCACCTCGACCATCAGGGTCTTGAGCATGCGCGCAGGTTCGATGCCCAGCGCGGCGGCGGCCTGCAGGCCGATGTTGCTGGCCTCCGGGTCGTACGCGTAGCTGTGCAGCCGGTAAGCGACCTTGGCGGCATCGAGCATGCGCGTGGCAGGGGTGGCGCGGCTCACGACGGCCGGGGGCGCCGCTTCACTCGTCTTCGTCGTGGGGCAGCTGCGCTGCGCGGCCATCGACGGTCAGCTTGGCGGCCAGCAGCACGGCCTGGGTGCGCGACTGCGCGCCCAGCTTGCGCAGGATGGCGGTCATATGGGCCTTGATGGTGGCCTCGCTGACGTTGAGTTCGTAGGCGATCTGCTTGTTGAGCAGGCCGTTGCAGACCATGGTCAGCACGCGGTACTGCTGCGGGGTGAGCTCGGCGACCCGCGCCGCCAGGGCTTCCTCTTCCGGATCCAGCGAGACGCCGCTGCCGCCGATGCCGGGCGGCAGCCAAGTGTCGCCGTCGAGTACGGCGTGGATGGCTTGGCCGATCTGCTCGACGTCGGCCGACTTGGGGATGAAGCCTGATGCGCCGTGGCCCAGCGCGCGCCGCATCAGCGCGGGATCCTCGCGCGCGGACACGATCAGGATCGGCAAGGTGGGGAAGGCCGCGCGCAGGTGCACCAGCGCCGAGAACCCGTGCGCACCGGGCATGTTGAGATCAAGCAGCAGCAGCTCGGCGCGGGGGTGGCGCGCGGCCAGCTCGGACAGGCTGTCGACCGAGTCGGCTTCCAGCAGGCGCGCGTCCGGGAGGATCTGCGCCACCGTGCGCCGCAGCGCGTCGCGGAACAGCGGATGGTCGTCGGCAATCAGGATGTCGCGCATGGGCTCGCTGTCGGCGTGCATCGGCTCGGGCTGCACCCAAGCCTGCCGCATGCCGCCGGATTCGTCCATGCCGCTGCCCTCACAGCCCGGTCTGGCCATGGCGGTGATCCTCCGCTGGGGGCGCTGGCCGCGGCCGCATGGACCCGGCCACGCGCCTGCACTGGCCTACTTAAGGAAGCGCTCGCGCACCAGGTTCTCGACCACGCCGGGGTCGGCCAGGGTCGAGGTGTCGCCGAGCTGGTCCGGCTGGTTCTCCGCGATCTTGCGCAGGATGCGGCGCATGATCTTGCCCGAGCGGGTCTTGGGCAGGCCCGGCGCCCACTGGATGTAGTCGGGCGTGGCGATCGGGCCGATCTCCTTGCGCACCCACTGCGCCAGTTCCTTGCGCAGCTCCTCGCTGGGCTGCTCGCCTGCATTCAAGGTGACATAGGCATAGATGCCCTGGCCCTTGATGTCGTGCGGACAGCCCACCACCGCGGCCTCGGCCACCTTGGGATGCGCGACCAGGGCGCTCTCGACCTCGGCCGTGCCCATGCGGTGGCCGGACACGTTGATGACGTCATCGACGCGGCCGGTGATCCAGTAGTAGCCATCGGCGTCGCGGCGCGCGCCGTCGCCGGTGAAGTAGGTACCGGGAAAGGTCTTGAAGTAGGTGTCGATGAAGCGCTGGTGGTCGCCGAACACGGTGCGCATCTGGCCAGGCCAGGAGTCCAGCAGCACCAGGTTGCCCTCGGTGGCGCCCTCCAGCACCCTGCCCTCGCCGTCGACGATGGCCGGACGCACGCCGAAGAAGGGCAGGGTGGCCGAGCCCGGCTTCTGCGGGATCGCGCCGGGCAGGGGGCTGATCAGGATGCCGCCGGTCTCGGTCTGCCACCAGGTGTCGACGATCGGGCAGCGGCCGTCGCCGACCACGCGGTAGTACCACTCCCAGGCCTCGGGATTGATCGGTTCACCCACCGAACCCAGCAGGCGGATGCTGGCGCGCGAGGTGCGCTTGACCGGCTCCTCGCCCTCGCGCATCAGCGCGCGGATGGCGGTGGGTGCGGTGTAGAACAGGGTGACCTTGTGCTTGTCGCAGACATCCCAGAAGCGGCTGACGCTGGGGTAGTTGGGCACGCCCTCGAACATCAGGCTGGTGGCGCCATTGGCCAGCGGGCCATAGACCACATAGCTGTGGCCGGTGACCCAGCCGACGTCGGCGGTGCACCAGAACACGTCGTCCTCGCGCACGTCGAAGATCGCCTCGTGGGTCAGGCTGGCGTACAGCAGGTAGCCGCCGGTGGTGTGCAGCACGCCCTTCGGCTTGCCGGTGCTGCCCGAGGTGTAGAGGATGAACAGCGGATCCTCCGCGTTCATGCGCTCGGGCTCGCAGGTGTCGGGCTGGCCGTCGACCAGCACGTCGTACCAGCGGTCGCGCGGGCTCTGCATGTCGACCGCGCCGCCGGTGCGGCGGACCACGATCACGGTCTCGACGCAGTGGGTGTCCGGATGCTTGAGCGCGGCATCGACGTTGGCCTTGAGCGGCACGTGCTTGCCGCCGCGCATGCTCTCGTCGGAGGTGATCACCACCTTGCTGCCGCAGTCGGCGATGCGGCCGGACAGCGCATCCGGCGAGAAACCGCCGAACACGATCGAGTGCACCGCGCCGATGCGCGCGCAGGCCAGCATGGCGACCGCGGCCTCCGGGATCATCGGCAGATAGAGCGTGACGCGGTCGCCGCGCTTCACCCCCAGGTTGCGCAGCGCATTGGCCAGCCGGCATACGCGTGCATGCAGGTCGCGGTAGCTGATGTGGGCGGACTCGTCGGGGCTGTCGCCCTCCCACAGGATCGCGGTCTTGTCGCCGCGGGTGGCGAGGTGGCGATCGAGGCAGTTGACGCTGACATTGAGCTCGCCGTCCTCGAACCAGCGGATGTGCAGGTCCTCGGCCGCGAAGCTCACGTCCTTGATCCTGGCGGGCTTGCGGAACCAGTCGAGGCGTTCGGCCATGCGGGCCCAGAAGCCCTCGTTGTCTTCGACGGACTCACGGTAGAGGCGCTCGTAGTCCTCTCGACGGTAAAGCGCACGCGCCTGGAAATCCGCGGAAGCCGCATACGCGGGGCTGCTGCTCTGTTCGCTGGACATACGATCCCTCCCTTGTCTGGTCGCGCCGCAGGCGCAGCACACACCGTGCGCGAGCACCAAGCATAGCTCCGCCCACTGCGCGCGAGACGAGCGCGTCGACCATGGTCGAAGGCCTGCACCCGAGGTCGTGCCCGGGCAGTGCGCTTCGACCAATGTGGAATGGATTGCTGCACTGCGGCGCGCCCAAGCTCGGCTGGCATCCTTGGGAGGGAGTGCCTCATGTACAAGCAACGAACGATCCGCAAACGTGTCCTGGCGATGTCCATCGGCGCCCTGGTGGCGGTCTCCGGCGGCGTGTCCGCGCAGTCCGAACGCGAAGCCGAACTCGAAGCCCGCATCGCCCAGCTCGAGCGGCTGGTGGGCGAGCTGCTGGAGAAGCAGTCCGCCGCGCCGGCCCCCGCGCCCGCGCCGGCCGTGCCGGCGGGACAGCAGCCGGTGCAGGCCACGACGGTGGTGCCGACCGCCAACCCCGGCACGCGTTTCGCCTTCGGCGGTTTCATCAAGGCCAATTCCAGCTGGACCGACTACAGCGACGGCAATCCGCCGGCGGGCGGGCTGGCGCGCGACTTCTACCTGCCGGGTGCGATCCCGGTCGGTGGCAGCGGCGAGTCGCCGGTGTATGACGCCCACGCCAAGCAGTCCCGTTTCTGGCTGACCACCGACACCGTGCTCGACAACGGCTCGCGCCTGGGTTCGCGCTTCGAGATGGATTTCGGCGTGCCCACCGGCGGCGACGAGCGCAACACCAACACCTACAACCCGGTGCTGCGCCGCGCCTTCTTCACCTACGACAACTGGCTGTTCGGCCAGGAGTGGTCGACCTTCAAGGAGCTCGGCGCCCTGCCCGAGACCACCGACTTCATCGGCCCCACCGAGGGCATGGTGTTCAACCGCCAGGCCCAGGTGCGCTACACCAAGGGTGCCTGGTCGGTGGCGATCGAGAACCCCGAGACCGTGCTGATGCCTTTCGGCGGCGGCGGTCGAATCGTGACCGACGAGAACACCGTCCCCGATATCGTGGCCCGCTACACCCACCGCGCCGACTGGGGCTTCGTGACCTTCGCCGGCCTGCTGCGCCAGCTGCGCAACGAAACCGCCGCGCGGACGGCCACGGCTACTGGCTACGGCGCCAGCATCACCAGCCGCATCAACCTCGGCCCACGCGACGATCTGCGGATGATGGTCACCGCGGGCTCCGGCATCGGTCGCTACACCGGGCTCAACTTCTTCGAGGATGGCGTGCTGCGCGCCGACGGCGGCATCGAGCCGCTGGACGTGATCGCGGCCTATGCCGCGTGGCGCCACGTCTGGACCGGCACCTGGCGTTCCAACTTCATCCTTGGCTACACCTCGGTGGACAACGATCCGCGCCTGACCGGGCTGAACGCGAATGCCGAGGCCTCGAGCTTCCGCGCCAACCTGATGTGGACGCCGGCACCGCGCGTGGACATGGGCATCGAGCTGTCCACCGCCAAGCGTGAGCTCGAACGCGGCACCAGCGGCACCCAGAACCGGGTCGACTTCATGGCCCGGTATTCCTTCTGAGCACGGCCGGACCGCGGCGGGCC